>JAWNKY010002248.1:0-49928 GCA_035041765.1 Drosophila algonquin | reverse complement strand
TTAGCTCTATTTAATACGCTGTTTCTCAATTTACACTACTGACACTTTATCATATTCTTATATGCTCTTTAAAGTAGCTATTGCTTCATAGTCTTCCACTTTTGACCCAACTTATATTCTTTCATCTCTGTTGATTCCAAATTGACCTGAGCTTCATGACAAAGATATCGGAAAACGAATGATAGCAGACTGACAGCGTTTCTGATTCCCGACTCCGGTCGAGTGCAAGTGCACTTATTTTGGTTTTTAAATCAGCAATTATGCGGAAAATCTGAACGAGGGAGAGGGAAACTGAAAACGATGACTGCAATCAACCAAAGTGCAGAACGGTTCCAAATCGATAGCCATTGAAATTATTACGGAGTTTGGCAATGTAATGGGCGTGGTCTGAATGACACGAATATGATGATACTCGGAGGGGATTCGAGTATATAGTAATTAAAGTCATCTGAGATATGTTCAAGGATTAATTTAATTTATGAACAATGTGTGAGAATTATCATGGAAACAGAGGATAATACTTTTAAGTAGTAGTTGCTCTGTTGACTGATTCGTTAACGATGAAGAAAAAGAAGAAGGCCAGACGGTAAGACGGCCACTAAATAAAGCCTGAAACCAAAGGGAATATATGAATATTTTTTAATTATTATATCAGCCAATTACAATTGGTTAATATATACATTCGAAGAAAACGCCCTCGCAACAAAACATGTTCATTCATCTATCTATTTTATATTTTTGCGATATGAAAAACTTTGGTAAGTGTACGCTTTTCGGACTCTATCGGTTTAATCAGAACTGAGGAGATGTTAACATACGAAACGGAATTCAAAGGAGAAGCGGGAGTAGCGGAGGCTCTCTTTGTCCATTCATATTCTGTTAACTAGCGTTGCCAGATAAATCATATTACAATTAAAATTCCAATTAAAAAAAGCTGTGTTACGAAAATATTTATTCCCATGCCCAGACAATTAAACAGTGAATTCTCACTTCAAAGGAACAGGTGGTGGTCTTGACAGCCGTATTACTAAAGGACAATACAAAAAGACCAAAAATCGGTCTTTGATATAACAGAGTGGCTTCTCCGACCAAATTCAAACAATACACGGCGATTGGCATTTATTTTTCGAGTGAGAATAAATGAATTGAAACTCAATAAAGCACATGAGACCCATAATTACGACGATGCTTAATGGCGATTGGCAGCGGCCCAAGCCTCGATTCGTTAGCGGACGGATGGGGAGTCAAGTCTTTTGTTTCTACGATAGAAGTTTTTATGGTTTCCAATTTTTTATATATTTGTACTGCTTCACCAGCTTTAAACCATCGACAGATTGCGCAACAGAGCAAGCAAAAAAAATGAAAAAACTGGAACCAGCCCGGACTCTAACCGACAGCGCGAATAAAGAAATCGTTCCAGGATCAAATCAAAAAATGTAAATTTCCACAATGCCTCCGCATTGGCATTCATGTGCTTCTCTTTTTAGCTTCATCGCCATGAGAATCTATTCTTAACTTCTGTTCTGCATACGAGAAAGCTTAAAATTATCCTAAACATGCAAAGTGCTGTGGGATCCCTGACTCACGTATAATCTTTTGGAATTATCCATGTGGCTCTAAGTAAATTGAAATTGCCTCAAGCCTCTCTCTTTAAGTGCACTTTGGTGTTTCAAGAGAACGTTTTGCAAAAATATATATATACATACTGCACACATTTTCTGAAAATTGCTGCCTTGTGTGTAACAAACATTTATTTTAGTTACTTTCTCCATGACAGAGTTTGGCGCTCATAGTTGATGGCTGATGACTTGAGGAAACTCTATCTTTTGAGAGTGGGTTCCAAATGTGCAATGAAATGAAAGATTTTCTGTCTGAATTTGGAATTTCTCTGGGCCATAAATATATGAACAATTTACTTTATATACTGCACGACATTGAAGCATGGAAAATAGAATTCAGACGCGAAAGAACTATCTTCCAGACAGTCCTGTCATGTTTGCTCCTTTATTTGTTCTTGGTAATTCTCGTGTATCTACAGCTACGTGTCATTTCAACTTTCCAGATGACTTCACTGAGGAACCACTGCACGAAGATACATAGAGGACTAAGCATGAATGCATTATTTATTGCATGCAACCTACAAGATGAAAGAGTTAAAATAACATGACAAAAGACTGTCTTCAATGAAAATAAATATGAATTGCAAGCGACGCGTACCTTTAGCATAAAGGAAATCATATTTTGTTTATATTTAAACTAGAACCTACATTGCCAAAATGTACCACAATCTTTAATCTTTAAATGAAAATAAGTCTGTCTTTTTTATAGATTACCACTAATCATACTGCATACTACATGCATACTGCAGATACAGCCGCATCATATCACATTTCTAGTACCAAATAAAAATTAATTTGTGGCAAATTATTTGCAGTTTAATTCTGGATAATTGTTTGGCTATCATCCCAAATGAAATCATCCCTTTAAAAAATGTGTCCACAGCTAAACAAAAACAAATTGTCATGGCACACGAGCCCGCAAATCACACGGCAAAATTGTGAAAATTTAATTAAAACTAAATGATTTGGAGCACAAAAACAACTGTTCCACAACTCACCCACTGCTAACCTTTTCCTCCCACACAGGTTGTGTGGCAGCAGTGATGCACGAAATTTCCCCTAAAACTGTGTCTGTAGCAGGGTCACCATGTGACCTCATTCGCATGTTGGTCAAATTCTCATTTAATTGGTCCCTGGTCGGTTTTTGTTTGTTGTTTGTTGGGTGGGGCTGTGGCTGTTTCTGCAGTGTATCGTTTTTGTTGTGGTGCAATGTGGTTTCATTAGTGCTTGAGTTAGTGAGTGGTTCCGTCTGCTGTCTTTCGCTTAGTCTACGTACATTTGCTACTTGAATTGTCAACATTTTGGCTCTCAGAGATTCGTTGTTCTAATTTCTTTTGATTAAGTTTTGTTTCGCTTTTGATCCGGTATTCTTTTAATTTGTCGACAATTGAAGGATTTCTGCAGGTGTTTTTGAGTTCATGGGATGTTGGAATCTGTAGGAATCTTTGGATTAGTTTTGGACTACATACGAGTGAAGAAGCAATGAAGAAGGATTTTTGGCGATGATAAAGGCAGAGTGAGTGCAACCAATTTACCTCTTCGTATAATCCTATATCTTGTGAGCCTTATGTAGCGACCATTACCATTAAGTGTTTCGGGTTGAAGTGGTAGATGAACTATTCCCATATTGCACTCTTCTTTCCCACGTGTCTTTAAAGTGTCCCACTTCTTCTCATTCTGTTCGTCTATAATATGTGCATCCCATTTCCCTAAATTTTGATTGCGTTTTTCTTCCAGTCTAACGGCGTAGTCAAGGGCCAATGCCACAAAACCGCCTACAGCCAGCAGGCAAATGGAGAGGCAGCAAAGAACTAAGCAAGTGCGAAAAACGTAGTTAAATTCGATTAAAAAACTGTTGCGCTCAGCAAAAAACACGACTGTCAACTCGCTTTCAAATGCGTGTCCTTTCTCCTCGAACTCGTATTGTGTTCATTTGATTTTCGCCAACTGTCGATGTCTGTGGGTGGGCACGACGGAATATTTGCATATACAGCAAAAGTGGGCGGCTGTAGCGGCTACTATCTGTCGCCGTATTGCTGAAGGACTCTGAGTGGACAATTGCAGTCCCATGCGTTCAGGGAATGCCTTTTGTGGTGAGTGAAAACACTTTGAAAGTTCTGGTTTTTTGGGTGGCAGAGCAAACCTGGCCATTATGCAGTTGTCAAGCAACTTGGATAGAGATCCATTGAATGTGAGGCAATTAGGGCGCTATCGGCACACCTGACGACCGCCCAATTAGCGCTGTTTATGCTCACGCAATTAATACACCTTTTAACGTCTTTTTACACACGCGCTCTCATTGTCAACCTTCGGGGCACGCGCTGTGTACCACAGGAGGCTGCAGAACACTCTCGAGATGGGCAAACAAAATGTGAATGAGTAATTGACGTTTTAATAAGTGCCGCTTGACAGACAGGTTACATGCGCCACGTGCCTCCTGTCGCACACGGAACACCAAGCCTCATATCGCTCAAGTCCCAGTCCAAGAGAAAAGCCTGACAGTCGGAGAATATGGATACGAATCCTCCCATATGGAAGTGAAGGTGTACAACCACAATTGGCAAATGAATTTAAGTTGACGCAACATAAAGGCTGGATATACGCACACTCATTGTTCCTCTGGCACACATCGCATATGCGTGTACGTAATTTATAAATATAAATGTTGAGTCACTGTTGACAATGCTGCGGGACAGGACTCATCTCTTCCCTTTAGCTGTCCTTCTGTACAGAAGTGTCTCGCAAAAAGCCTTTAAAAATATATACCGCTATGCACATTGACAGGACAGTCAACTTTGAGTGACTGACAGTGGAAGTAACTTAACTTTATTTTAAGTAAACAAATACAATAAATCCACTTTGATAATTACAAATGAACTTCGTTCCACCAATATTTGCGAAATTTCCACAAACATCATTGCAAATATTTGCATAATGCAGTACTGACATCATTTTCATGTTAATGAGCCCCAAAACAAATTCAAAATAATTTGCCAAAAGACGTTAGTAGAATTTGTTTCCAATTTTCATGCAACGCAATTATCATCAACTTAGTGGCAGAGCAGCACGTAATCAAATCGTATCAAATCAAGGAAAATATCACTTCCGTAAGTTAGAACGTTTGGCAGAGAGACAACAAATATATATATGTTTATAGATATTATGTACTGCAAACGTGAGCAACTAGACAAATAAGCTAATTATGAAAGCTCAGATGTAGGCAGACATCTATGAGAGCTCCCATTCATATGCAGAGTCCTCGTGGCACTTCAGTAAACTCATCATTTGTTGTTTGTACGGTGGCTATGGGTAGACTCCTTCGCCTCCATTTGTATTATTATTGTTCTATTTTTTTTGTATGGCACGATGATACGAATACCCCCACGCTGGCTGACAGTGCGAACTATTTACACGCTAGATTAACATTCAGGAATATTTCTCATTTGGAGCACGGGACAAAATTTCCACTCTAGAAACAACAAAATACAAGCGCTGGAAAATAATCATTGTGCCATGTGGTTGGCTTCTTTCGGAGAAAACAAAAATATTCTAAAATTAGTTTCAGACAAATAAGCAGTCTGGAATATGTGTATAAATAAATAAATATATGTATTTTAGCATGAATTGGTTATTTTGTCTGGGATAAAGATTATAGTTTGGAGAAAATAGAAATGGGATCTGAAATTTTAGAATGTTAAATATTCCCATTATAGAGTTATATATATAGATATAAATTAAAGTTTAAAACATTCCAATGCCCAAGAAAATGTTGTGCAATTCTTGTGCAACGCCTGCAAGAAATACATATATGTATATGCCTGCAATTCTTCTTCTTATTCTCCTTTCCATTGCCATACCACAGTCGTCGATGTCATCGACAAACGCTAATACTTCATATCAGTGTTATCACCCCATCGGTGAAATGCCTCCAGTTTGTTGTCTTCAGTTTGTTGTCCACGCCCAGCTCCACAGGTGCCACACATTTACCTACTGAGATTGGCATAATAATATGTCAAGTTCGCCTGAAGTGGTCCTGGGAATGGGGGAAGATAACTCTATCAACGAATTTTTGGGGGAGCTCGGATAAAATATAAATGAGGATATCAGTATCTGCTTTCACTGCACATAGACCCATATCCCCCGTCGCGGACGCCGTTGTGTACGCATTCAATAACAAACAGATTTCCACCGAAAAATAATATAAAATTGCTCTAAAATCAAACGTCAATAACAGTAAAATGCGGTAACGCCTCGGGCGAATCATTCTCTGTTCATTTTAAGGGAATATTGCAACAAATCAACTCTTCTGGAATGCACTTTCATAATTATGATAGAGCTGCCAATGTTTGCCATCATTTCAGTTCATTAAACTCTCAAAAAAGATGCATTTCAAATATTTAATTAACCGCAGTCTAAACCCTTTCCATATTTGCAAACCATACGACCATTTTGATTTGGTTTAAAGAATCCCTTCGACCGCCAAGCAAATTTCCTAATTGGCATTGACTTCTGTGGGAGTTTTGCATGCATGCAATTAATATTCAATTGCCATTCTCACTTTAAGTGGAAAATGTTTAAAGTTGGTCTAAATATACACGAAACATGAGGCAATCTTGTTGTTAAGATGACTCGAACTCCACATACCTTCGAAAATATTTATGCAAAATATATTACGGATTGGAATAATGAAAGAAGCTTACTAAACAGGTGAAGGCTAAATTTTTTTTTAAAGCATCAAGTAAGAAAAACGTAATAGCCCCTCTTTCTTCTTGATTTCCTGGAATAATTATTCTTGCAACCTCTAGTTTCTGTCAAGTTTTGAGTGTGAAATATTTATGAATAATTCTGTTCCTGCAGATATGCAGAAAAAGAGACGTTCAGTCTCAAGAGAATATTTGATCAAAACGAAATTGCTAATTTTTCCCCAGGCAAAAATTTTCGAGCAACCTTCGACATGGTCTGGCTTAAATTGTGTTTATTGGTTCTAACACAAATTGATTGCCCAAATGGCATTTCGAAATAATGCAAAGTCTTGACTTGGATAAGGCATACGAGCAGACAACATACGGCAAACAGGGTACGGCGTGGGAAGAGCGCACACAAATTTTCCTACTGCAGCATGGAAATCCAGTATGTGACTCAGAGGACCTCGACCTACTCCAGAAGCCTCTGGCATTGTCAACTGGCTTTGGATTTTTGCCATTTCGGATTTTTGGACCAGGAATAGGGCTAACCCGTGGACAAACAGACACACAGCCTAACAGGGGGTTGCATAAACACTTGTTTAGCCCGAAGTGCATTTGTTCGCAACACCGATACCAGTGGGTACTCCAGGCCACAGCACAGGGGCCTAGACAGACAAAGTTACTGACATGGCCTCGTATTTATTTATTTCATTCGGAAAACTCGAGGGAAACAGACCTATCGAACTTTCCAGATTGCACAGCAGCGTAGCTACAGTCGGGAATGTTCATTAAAATGCAATTGAACTTTGCCAGCGACACATGACGAGTGGAAGTTGCATTCGAATTTCAATTACTTCAATGCCACCTGGGGAAATGGGATTAAATCGTATTAAAGTCTCCTCCTAACCCTATCCTCTTATATAAGCGAATTCGCCAAAACTTGGCACGTTTCGTTGCGGGCCAGATTGAATGATGATTCTGTGGCCATTTGTTGGCCTTTTTGTGTGTGGGGTCTCGCCATAAAAGTTGGCTGGCCAATTCTTCTTTTAAAACTTTACCGGGTCGTCTTAATGACTTTGAAATGGTTAGCCACCCAGCCATGTGTGTCTGAGATGGAGGGAAAATATTACGTGGCAAGGTTGCCATAGGGTTCTGGAAACTGCCGCAACAGACACGTCCTCTGTTATTGCTCTCCCCCACAATGATCTCAATTTACGTGATGGTTACCTCTTCGATACTTTTGTATCGTCTGCTTGATTGCAACAGAGTTTCCTTAACTTCTTGCCATTCACCATTCAGCATTGCTCAACTGTATTCACACACCGCAGAACCCACACAAGACATGGCAAGGTGATAGATACGAGAGCTCGTGCCCGGAGGTGGAAAAGCTTTTAGTGCCCCAAATGACATGCATTGAGGCTGAAACTTCATTAGGGCTCCATATGCACCATGTGTCAAGTATAACGCGTACGCAACGTGTGACACACTCGAGTAAAAACCCATCAAATCATAATTGAGGCGCACAGAGTGTCCATCAATAAAGTGAGATTGAGTAGGCAACGATGACATCCAACCGATAGGCACACCTTTATGGTTTTAGTAAGAGGTGGGAAGTTATTAGTGCACTTCAGCTTTGACCCAGTTAAAACTGTTAAAGACATTTTTAAAAGAACATTTTCATGAAAAATATATTTAAAGTTTCATATTTAAATATAAATCGAAGATCTTCCTAAAATTGAGCGTTAAAGTATTACTGTTTTGGGAGATTTTTCTTTTAAGCTCAAGTACGTAAATATCATCAAAAAAAAGTGGTTTTAAATTACAAATGTTCTTTCCTATTCGTTCTAATATAATTCTTAAGAATGTCTAAATGATGTCCCAAAAAGTTATAGTTTATATTTTCTCCTAGTTTTTCCTTGGAATACTTCTTGCTTGTGACTTGTGAATATTTTCCCACAGAAAGATCCGAACAGATGCCTTTTCTGTTGCACCTGTCAGAAGTATTTGACGCTCAGCTCGCAATTTGAAGAGATTTTCGCGGGAACCTTCTGCAAAGTAAAATTTGGTATGTATGTATATGTGTTGCATTATTGTCACATTATAAAAACCACTTATAAGGTTCCGAACGAACAAGCACATGGACCTGTCACCGCTTATATTTTCACTCAGTGGATTCAGTTTTCCGTGTATTTCCGCACAGAACAAATAATTAATGCCATGTCTCCCTCTCTCTCTTTCAGTATTGTTTTTGCCCTGCCCTCTTACTCACTCATTTAAGTATATATTTTTACAACACTTAACCGCTGTTGTGTTTGTTTTTTGTGGCGGGACGTGCTCTGGTCAACGTGGCGTATGAATATTCAAGTATTTAACAAAGGATTGTTTCATTAATACCCAAAAATTGTCAAGCCTTGCACATGACTCTTTAGTTTTTAATTAAAAATGTTCCTTTATAACTTGAATCAGTTCTTGATACTGAAAGGAAAGGAAAGGAAACGGAACAAACCAAGTTATGTTAAGATCAGGAAAAACATACCAAATACAAAAGATAGAAGCCAATGAAGTCACAGCGCAACTTAAAACTTAATTGGCAGGAAAACTCAGAGACCTTTGCTGTAGATTGCCAGGTTCTCTTAAGAACTTTTTTTTCCATAAAAAAGTTTCTCTCATTTAAAGACTTATGAAAGGCTATCCAAAACCCACCTCTCATTATGAACTCATTATGAAAAATAGTTGCATAAAATAGAATAGGATGGCAAAAAACGAAATGAAACGAGCAGCAAAGCTGTCGACTTTTCAGGACACACAAATAGAAGCCGAAAGCTGGAAACACAGATGTGAATATATGTATATCGACATGGTTATAATATGAACATTGGGTGGAAGACCCGTAATCAGGATTACAACATAAATTTGAATTAAAATCCCTGCCACATTCTTGACTGTGCTAAAAATGGTTTGTCGCATTAAAAGAGAGTGAAAATGTTTACCCGAAAAAGGATTCCATTTACATAAACTATACATTCGGATGGCGATTATTAAGAACATGTTTAAGGAAATCTTATTACATATCTTGTCACGCGGATTACAAATAACAATATTATCGTATCCAAAATCTGAAATCCAATTTGGGATTTCACAAGGTCAACACAAAAGGGCAGACCCAGCAGGGAAAAGGCCAAGGCCAGACAGGGTCTTGGGTAAATATTATCTTCTGTCGTGGCAGAGGCCATCAGACGTTGCTTACAACATGGTCCTATACGCACTTCATAAATATTGGTTTACAGACATAAGTACAAACATTTAGACGGCCAGCCAGAAGGCATAGACATAGGCATTCCAGACAGCTTCTCCCCATTTATTTCGATTTGTGTCATAGAAGTGAATGTAAATAAATTTGGCAAACAAAATATGGTCACAATAATCTTTGTTATAATGGGGAAAAAATCGACTTGCCTAAGCCCTTAGTTAAGCGCAAAAGCAGCCAAATGATTGGGGAAATTTGTGGAAAAAGAAATATAAAACAATCGTTAAAAAACAAAACCATTCAAGGTTCGACAGTAAATTATCGTTAATTAGAGGTTAAGAAAACAATTACCAACAAATTGAATTGTATAAAAATATTAAAGTATCATTCAATGTATTCCAAAAAACATACCAACCTTTATTTTCTTTAGAGTGTAAAGGGTGCTCGGAATATTGCTAACAATAGAGCAGCTAAATAAAGGCTCCAAGCTCACATTATGTAACTAAAAACCGCAAACAAGCAGAGCAACCTCTAGGCACACTGCTCTTGGCACCTTATTCAAGGATACTGCCACTTAGCCACTTGTTTGTGGAATTCCTGGAGAGTAGCCGTACAGGAGAATGATGTCTAAGTAGCTATCAGTTACAGTCGGGATTCAGTGTGGGGACAGTCGCAAGTTCTGTGCGTTTCTTTCTGCATAATGGTATATGTGTGTAGTTTATATTACCTTGAGGCCGCATTTTCAGAGAGACACCCTCTATATGTGGGTGTGTCTCGTAAGGCATTTCTGATTATGCGAAACTGAGCAGCTTTGCAAAGGCAACACGTGCTAGGGTTAAAAGCGGAAAAGGGTTAACATTTTCCCAGTGACTAAAAAGTTTGCTTTCTCTAATTAATGTCAAGACTTTAAGGCCGCCCCATATCCGAGATTCAAGCCATTTTCCCTAATGGCTACCAGATTTGTCATTAGGCATATTTAATATTTTATGTTTACTTTCAAGGCCCATCTAATGGTTTGTCTTTTGACTATTTAAGGATGCAACGGCCTCTCGAGTGGCAAACTGAATACGCTTGATGAGACACCAAACGCTGTAAAGGCTCGAACAAGTAAGAGAGGCGTGTGGACTTTTGTTACAGATTTTTTATGGAAAATAGTAAAAATAACATTCAAATAAGAAATATAAGCCCATTTGCTTTCCGCAAATCCTAAGCCGGGGCTCTATTTTACTTTATTTAGTTCATAGCCCTGTGGCCTGAGGCAAGCCAATCAAATTAATGCCAGCCACTGAAAAATTACTTTTCTCACTTGATTAATAATGCCCGAACAATGCCTAGACGGAGAACCAGAGCCCCATGTCTCATCGAGCCGAGGACTTTACGCAAAAGTGCTCATAATAGTCTTAGCCTTGGTTCTGTGGCTGGTCTTAGTCTCAGTCCTGTGGGGGTGGCATATTTTGTGGTTACCAACGAGTTGGGTGGTAAACTCAATTAGAAATTCCCATGAATATACCCGAAAAGGGTCGAGTGTAGGTTTACGATCAAATCTAACTTTAAATTGTAAATTAAGATTAGAAAATCTTCCAGTAACAACGAATCTTAAAGACCAAAGCCAGATGATGATGACTAAGTTGAGGACAGACGACCTCCTGTCCTTCGGCTTGCTGTTGTTATTCGGCTTGGTTTTTTTTCGATCTCGTTCTCCTGTGGGTTTTAAAGGGACACGACACTTTACGTGACTTTCTCAACATAAACAATTTGTTTGTTGGGCTTCTCTGAATTTCAGGTCAATTCCTTCAGCTCTCCATCGTCTAGAATGAATGCGGTGTGGAGGTGGAGGGGTCCTGGGACATGTCTTTGTTTAGTTTATGCCACAACGCACAGGACAACAGCTGACTTCCTGTCCGCTAATGCCGGAGACAACTGAGCAATTCCGTTGTTTGGCAAAAACGAATGAGACCGTTGACAGCTGACGGCCCAAAGACAGGCAAACGTTTTTCCTCCGCCTGTTCCTTTGCCGCCTAACAAGCTGATAAACTTTGGGAATATGTTTCCCCCACTTGGGCACTTTACACTTGGCTCCAGTCTTGGGCTGGTCGTTGGGTTGTAGTGATATATATAGTACACGTCTCTGCCACATAAAACGTTTAAGGCGGAATGAAGCATTCAATAAAACCAAGAATTTTTGCCTTCACTTCCGAGCTGGGGAGCTTCCGCATTAAGATAACATAACAACGAGCCGGGCCAGAAAAAGCTGGTATCTTTTGTGCATACATACTCGTAGTTCTCAAATACAAGTTCCACTTAACATTTCCTTCTTGGCTGCTGCAATTGCCAGCCAGCACACAGAGCGAAACGCCAATGGCAGATCCTCTTTGCCATGAGAGTAGCCGCGATAGAAGGACTCTCGTTCTTCCAGTTTCGCCCTGCCTTGCCCAGTCCCCCTGCAGCCATCGTTGTGGTTGTTGCTAAAACTAACGTCGTAATCAAAGTGCCTAAACCTTGAACCAGTCGCACAATAAAAGTAAATATCGCAAGGAACAACAAGGGAGAAAAACAAAGCTCAACAGAAAGAAAGCAGATTGGTTGGCCGAAATTTTGAACACTCTTTCAAATCATAGCTTCTTACGATTTCATATATTATGCGAGAATTCAGAGATAATTCTATAAAACTTTAAGCCTACGTTCCACAGATACTGAAAGAAGGAAATAAGTAGCTTGGCTTTAATCGGCTGTTAATTCTAATAAGTTTTCTGAGTTGCAAACATCTAGAGTCTAGACAAAAGCGCAATACCCTCTTAAAGTGTACAACGAAACGAGGCAAAACAATGTCCTGGTTAGTCGAGAGCAATTGTTTAACTGTGTGATATGCCGCAGCTTGTATACTCATAAAAAGAGCATAACATTTTTATGGCTTTTGCCCCTTTTCAGGGCATGCATGTGCTGCACCATGCTGGGGTCACCGCTTGGGACTGGGTCACCAAAGACCACGGATCCATCCAGCCATATTAGAGGGCTCCCAAATTGTTGCAAAATAGGTGCACTTAAAGAAAGAGTTTAATGAGCTTTTTATTCCACATCTAGATTATTTATTTCATCAGAGCTCGCTCCTATTTTAAACTCGAAAATGCCGCTGGCCAGCAGTAAGTAAAGTACATAATAAAAACTATGTATCTTTTCATGGGAACTTTTAAAGGGCTTTCATCAACTTTTCTTTCAAGTAGCTGTGCGGTTTTAAGGAACGTAATTGCTCAGCAAATACTTGCTTCTAAAATTTGAACCAAAGATAATCCATATAGATGCTAAGTCTTTGCCCGAATACGTGCGAAAATGACTATTGTCTTACTGCATTATTGGGTAAAAAAGATTGCTCTTGATGCATGTATGATTGTTGCGATATACAGTAACCAAAGTTTAATTATTGTAGTATCAGTGCAAATGTATCTATTTGGATACCAAAAAAGACGTTGATGCTAAGCAATTTTTTCGGAATAAGTAGCGCAAATGAATATGTTTTGGGTGTCTAGGTTAACGATTAACCTTATGTATACGCACTGATGTGGGAATTCAACCTTAATACAGTATTGGCATCAAACTAGTTAAGAAATTTCCTCAGCTTTAAAGATTCATCAAAACTGCATGAGACATTGAATTATCCTCACAGTTTTCCAGGGGAATGTAAATTATAAAATATGGAGACTGCATCAGAGTTACACATTGAGATTCAGAGAAAAAGTCCACAGATATGCAGAGATTTCAGTCCAAGAGCAATTAACCTATCTATCAATTAAGTTATCATCAAGTCACGTACGACCCTCTATGCAAATTAATGATTGACTCACTAATCTGCACGAAACACATTTTACACCCCAAGGTGCCGCGGCGATGGCTACCTGCTTTGGAATTCGCAATGACAACGGATCCGAGCAGCCAACTGGATGATGAATGTGTATCGTTGGCAACTGCTGAGGCCGGATCCGGGCCCTTGAGTGGTGATTGCTCTGTGCAAATGAACCCCCGAGGGCCAATAACACTACGCACTGAAGCGGAATGCTGCGAGTAAGTGTGTGATTTATAATCTTCAAATGACCGGGCGCCGGTTGTTCAATATTCACGAGCTGCCAACTGAGAATCCAACACTGCCGAATGTTTAACATGCATGAAGCTGTCTGTTTCGCGGATATTTAAAGACCATCAAAATAAAGATGAAATTGGAGACCTCCAATGCAGGCAACGTAAGTAAAGTCGTGCATATCTCACGGCCGCCAACCACACAAAGTTGCAAGCCAACTGCCACGGATTCCCAGAAGAGAGAGCAAGTCGAACAAAGTGAGCAAAAAGGGTGGCACACAAATTGCATAAAGGATAAGGGCAGCGAGGGAACAATCTGCAGTCAGGATGCCTCCCACTCTCCCATTACGAGTATGATTGGCACTACATATACACCTGTATACTCCTTTGTACATCTCTGCCTCGCTCTCTCTATCTCTCTGTGGAAAAATGCTGAAAACGGGCGTCAAAATGCAGCTGTTTTAGGGTTCTGGCTTTTGGGGTGTCACCATCAATTTTGGTATCTGTGTAGAATAATTTACATTCGAAGCAAAGGGCAACGTTAATCACATCAGCAGTCGAGAGATAAACTGAAAGTCAAACTGAACATGAAATCTTTTTCTGTATGCTGGCCACACTAACTTATCCTACCTATCCTACTGGAGGGCTTTACTTACAGAGAGTGCTGATAGGTCCCTGGGCAAAGCCAAAATTGTAATGAATTTAGTGGCTCTGCGGCATAATGATATGAAGCCCACTAAATTGCATTTACCGGCCGTAAATGTTTTTTAATTACATCAATGTCAACGTCCGATAATTGATTGCATTACATAATATATATTTACCGGACAGTCACTTTGTTGGAAAAATGTGAAAAAATACCATATGCCAGTTTGAGCTTATTTTTCTCTTGTATGGCTTTTGCAATGCTGATTAGATTTTTCCTTAAATAAGTTGTGTTAAAACCACGTGAGATGGCAAAACAAAGTACACATGGATGTAGATTAGCAATGGAACAAAATATCTTTCAGAAATAAAGAATAAGCGTTCATTTACACAAAATCAAATGGCATATTTGACTCCTGATAACGCTAGGGCCAACCAAATGCAGAGAACTATATATGTATATGTATATAAATATACACCAAATCCCTGAATAGAACTTAGACGAAGTATTCAAAAAAATACATTCATATTAAAATGGTGAGAACTAGAATACTGCGTTCATTTAAAAACTATATTATGTCTCAGTCTCTTACATTGCACCACCTGAATGGACATTGTACCTTTTTTGGTAGGTACCTTTAGGTATCCAAATATTGTTTTTTGAATCTTGTTACTTTCGTTATTATATTTTCGCAATAGAATACGTTTTTACTTTAACTGTATGGATCTTGTGGCAAAACAAACCCGAAAAAAGTGCAACAAAAAATGTGTAACTATTATTTATTGTCCAACAAAATGTCTGAGGGTGTAGCGCCGTGTGTTTTCTTGTTTATTGCGGTCAGTTTTCCTTATCTGCGGTTCGTCGGTTGAGGGTGCAATAACAAACAACAACGCCCGAAAGCGTTTCCATTTTTTCGGTTCGTGAGGTCTGTGGCTTCCAGTGGGTCGGTCGGCCATTCAGCCAAAAAATAAGAGCAATTTTCGAGAAGCGGAAACGTTGCAGAAATTGTTGGTTCGTTTTGCTGAGAGTGTCTTTGGGTCTATCCCTAACTTCCTAACCCTAAAACTTTCTTAAGTTCGACCTCTGTCTCTGTATCTACTGCGATGCCAAAAATCAATGTGGCTTGCTCCACAAATGCCTTCTGCTCTACATTGTCCTTACTCCTTTTTTCCCCTGGTCGTCCATAAAATTAAAGGTCGATATTAATTAAAAATTGCAATTAGTAAATGGAGTTTTTTTTTTGCCATGTGCCAAAAACTTTTGATATATCGCATTGTATGAGCTCGGTGTTATAAATCAAAATAAAACCCACTCAAGGGTTTGCTCAATGAGTAAATAAACGGCTATTTTATATTTATAGATTTTAATTCAGCTGTTAATAAATAACTTGTACATATTATACATAAAAAGATCAAGTGTTAATAATAGCACATTATAATTGAATTTTTATTTTTACATTGTAATGAAATTGGTGTATAAATTTCTGAATTTATTATGCTTTCATTTCACTTATTTGCGAGAAATAAAAGATAGATATACAAATAATCTTTGTCCCTCTGCACTTGCTTCGGGTTTTTACATTTTAAATTTTTAAAAGTTTCTCGTTTCATGATAAAGTAATAAAAGAGGAAAAAAGACTAAAAGTCGAAAGGCTTACAACAATCGAGTTAAATCATTTAAAAGCCCAATTAGAATTCTTTATACTATTCCGTGGAACAGAAAGGATTGTGAATTATTTTAAATATCATTTTAAAAAACAATACAAATAATAACTACTGATTTAAAAATACGTAGATATATTCAATATGAAAATCGCATTGTTGAAAATGATGAAGAGCTCTGTTTTAAAGGAGTAATTTTTCCTGAATTTAATTTGTGATAATTGAATCGTGTAGCTATGATAGTCTAATAAGTGTAAATTAAACTAGTTGAACATTTTTAATGGAGCACTCTTAAACGGATTATGATATCCTGCTTAAACTCGATTATCAATTCAATAAATGTTCACAAATTGGAATTGCCATATTTGCTACATATTTTTGCCAGTAAAAGCACAGCAGAATAAATACGAGACTTTGTATTCTGCATAATAAATCATTGACAACAACAAATTTGTTCTGTTTAAGAGAGAAAATTTAAATAAAATTGGACACAGAAGTTTTTATATCCTTTATAGGTTGAATATATACGAAAATAACTGAAAAAAAAGAATTAAAAACTTTCTTAGTACCACATTCTTGATTTAGGTGATTTTTAAAAGCATATTTTGCTTTACAAGGTCTGGGGATCAGATTCCTTGCTCTCCAATTCCTACTCTCAATTATACTCTCAAATCTTTCTTCATTTTTATACTACAAACAACTTGTTAAACAACAAAATTGTTATAACCTTTTTTAGAGTATACATTCAAATTCCAGCACATTGCGGAACCAAGCAAAGAGCTTCAATACGCGTGGCTGACATAATAGTCCCTGTAATTTCCGTGACTTGTTAATTCAACGAAGACAATGTAACTTTAACAGCATTTCAAATATCCCTCTACATACGAGTACACGTATACAGACATACATAGTATATAAGTATATATTCGCATGCCACTTGCAACTGCAACTGAGCGACGTGCACAAACATATTCCTCTCGGAAAAGATGCAATAGAAAACGGAAACGGAAGGACAACAAGTGGAATGACAAAATAAAGGAAAAAAATATAAATCTGAATAAATTGTTATCAGCTTTTGCAACAGACAAACAGAACTTGTATTGTATTACTGCTCATATTTTTTGCCAGACAACAGATAATAGGAGTCAAATTAACTTCAGAGATGCAGAAAAGAGCATAACTTGAGCATATCTTCATACTTAATAATGGATCACGATACAAACAGAGTGCACTGCTAATGATTCTCAACTAATGACAAGAAAGAATAACTGAAGAAATGACTTTTGCCATCTCTCCTTTATGGTGTCTGCCCGACAGTTGATGTGCTGTATTGACAGCCTTTCTGGAAATTAAATGTCCCTTTACATAGTCCCTTTCCGGCATAAACTCTGGACGGCATTCCCTATGACAGTCATCTGAGTGGAAACTCCTTAATCTACCACAAAACACATTGAATATCCCACAGAAAATGCGCTTGACTTTCACTTTTTCAACCAACACAATGCCGTCAAAGGGTTCCAGTTTCATTGCTCCCTTTTCCATTTCCAACATGCAAAACTTATTTTGTGGCCAGTCACAGTTCGGACGGATCTAAACTGTGATTGGACCCAAAGAGTTTGGTATGTGATATTGCGATCTGAATTGATTAAATTAAAAGAAATAAAATGTCGCAAAGGTTAAGATCATTTCTGGCAATCCGGCACTTGACAGTTGCCGGTAGAGTTAAGTTGAGAATTTTTTGGTAAACTTTGCCACAGTCATAAGATATCATTCCAGGAGGGTTTGACTATTGGAACCGGTAAAAACAGACTCGCATTTGGCACGTGCTATCGCCGGACTAAGCCGAACCCTGATTTCAATTGGCTTGCGTCTGAGTATAAGACTAAAATTGAATTTTTATTTATTTTGGGACCTGGGGAAATGGGACCCCTCTATTCAGGTGTTTGGTCAATACAAACACACGCACACACATACTCACCTAAGCGCTTATAAAATATTTAGTGACAAGCTCAGCACAAACATAAAATTTGCTATAGGGAGGTCGGACCCGATCGAAATACATACAAACAACGGCGGAGAGTGTGTCAACACAATCAGCATAATAACCGAGGGTATGTATGGCCGTGACTCCTATGGGCTCCAAGAAAAGTGGATAAATGGAAGCATGTGTGAGATTGCCTCTGCCCTGGCTCTTAAGCCACCACGCAATCTCCTCAAGAGGGACTCGAACTCGAATTGATCCCTGTGCCATTGGCCCTTGCCCCACCTCATGCCCCTCCTATGTCCCATTGGATACGGCCAAGACAATGCCTAATGACTTTGGTTACATGCCGAATTAGGCAGGACAAATGACAGCCAGGTTCTAGCAATCTCGGGTTAGAAGTTTAACTGCACATTTATCCATCTCCAACCTTTTGTATGCATAAATGGGTGGTACGGAATGGCCTGGGCTTGGGAATGTGATTGGTGAATACTTATGTGTCTTGTAGCAAATTAAATGGAATTAAAATGAATTATTTAAGTCCTAATTTTGCCAAGGCATACTATACATAGTTTCGGCGTAAGCAGATAGTGATTAAGAAATCACTTTGGTATTACTTGAGGCAGCCGAGTTCAAGTCAAGAAGTATTTGTTAAATATAGTTTATGGGTTTCCCCATGCTCAGGCTTAGAGTTCCTTCTTTATCTGACAAACCGATACAAATTTGCACTCGAACTTCAAGTGATTATCCATCCATAGCATATCCAATCGGCAGTATCAACCTCAAATATCTTTTATTCCATGACAGGTCATCATCCGTTGTACATATTTATTGGCAATCATTTGGCGTTAATTCAGGAGCTTCCCTTTCAATGAATATTTATTAAATTGGCCATGATTGTATTTTCGTGATTTTGTTCCACTGCCACCGCCTGAAGGTGAATTGTCCCTAATTAAATTAACACGCCTTTTGTTTTATTCGGTTCTACGACTGGTTCTCCAGTCTTCTTGCCCACCAAAGAAATGAACAGCCAACCCACAAAGGCCATGTCAGAGGCAAACCAAACAAAAGGCGAAAGGGAACGAATGCTCTGGGGCAATGGCTATGGAAAATGGGGAAAGTCGAGTTGAGACAATAAAACGCTTTTTTATGCCTCTTTTAAATGCTTCGCTCGAAGACATTAAAAAGTCTTCAAGTTTCTGAAAAAGTTTGGCGTTTGTTAGTTGGGGTTCCCATTCTTTTTTTTGCTTTTCGTCTGTGAATGGAGAAGGAAAGTCGCCAGTTTTTGGCTTGAACTCGTCAGGAATAATGGTAATTATGGAATTGGACTTTGCTCTGGACCCTTAGACTTGTCTATAATCCGTCGAGTGCAGTGAACTTGTTGAAACTCCTATGCTTGAAATCAGTTCACCCACTCAATTTCTCACACCAGTCCAAGCAGTCCGCATCCCTGGGAGTTTGGTTTTCCCATCGTTCTTATTATTGGCGCCATTCTGTGGCCGTCTTCTCGGTCCTCTGGCACTCGGCTGACATCGACCAAAAATTTCAGGAAAACTTTCCTGCTTCCTACTTATTCATATATACAATTTAAGAATGTACAAAGGACTGTCTTTGTGTGGTCCCCTTGTTCTTCAGGCGCGAAATGCGTGTCAAAGCTGTCAACGCCCCAGCCCCAGTCGAAACTTGAATTTTTCCCCCACACAGCAACAAGAGAAAAGACTAAATTCAAGTCCCGAGAGTTGGGTAAAATATTGCCCTGCCTCGTTGAAATTAAATTTTCATTTCTCCCTAATTGTTTCTGTCCTAAAAGTTTGTTGTTGGCCCCTGGGCCTTTGGAATAGGCGTTTCACTAAATACTACATTTTGTTCAAAATGTAATGCTTTTTTGTGGTCAACCGAAATAAAAATCTTATAAATAATGGCGTTAAATATTCACAAATATAATAGTGTTTTGTGTTCCCATTAGACAACAGATTGAATCACAGTATAATTATTATTTATTTAGGAAAAATCTATTTTATGATTTCTTCTAAATAAATCAATTAAAATTTGTGTGGCCATGCAGGGTATTAATTGTAAAACGATACCTTTTGAAGAATTTAAAACTTTTGTTTCGAAACGAAACATAAACAAAACTATTGATTTTCTGTTGAGGCATCTTCTTATAAATTAACCATTTTTGGAAAACTTCTTCCTTTGAGCTTACGAAAAAGGGAAATAAGCTCTTCTAGAACAAATCAGAAGAGCAAAAATATATCCCATAAAAATATTTATGTATTTAAATTGATATATTATTTTTTATATCCCCGTGGTAGTCATGGTCCAAGGACTCCCACCATTAAAATGGCAATCCTTTTCGTTTCCTGACTGAAGGCTTTTTCATTATTTTTTCGTTCTCTGAGATTAATCCAAAAATGATAATGTGAGCGTTAAAAACTACCAAATAAATATTAGCATAGCTAAGAACAATTTTAAAACTGACGACGAACTTTATCAAGTAAATTGTGTAAATTGTCCCTTAACCCCAGCAAATGTATGCAAAATTAATTTACAGGATAATTTTGTCAAAGAGCACAAAAACTGTCAGAGATACTATTATCCAAGAACTACTTGTAAAGCGATAATTAAATGATATAAATTGTACATTAAAGTTAAATTTATTGTAAATTTATATGCTTTAATTAAACAGAGAAATCGCGACCACAATATGGGGCTGTGTGCCTCTCATTGATTTACTTAATTCGTTTAGCAAATCGGAGTACTAACTATTCCATGTGACGAGGGTTAAGACAATAAAACGATACAAATTTAATTAAATCTGACTAGAATGAGAGGCTAGCGTTGTGGTTCGAAATTTGGATACTCTTCCGCATCTTATGTTCCTGAAGAGATGCGCTGGTGTGGCTCTACATATGGCTTTCATTCTGATATGATAGAAGCATCCGAAGCATATTCTACCAAAGACAGAAACTCGAATCGCCATAGTGTGTAATGATGCAATCTTGCCTTGACGTACGAGTTGTAAGTATAGAAAATGTATTTACTCTTTTTGGTGTCTGAAATGAGCACTTAGTTTTGTGCTTTGAAAACATCTGAACAAAATAAGCATACCCTCTGCAAGAGTACAATGAATGAACCACCCCACGCACTAGAGTCAACTGTTACTTCGTTCTGTCCTCCCACTCATCCTTCGGGGTTAGGAATTCAGTTAGGCAGTGCAATGCAGTGGGGTGGGATTTAGTGAAGTGCAGGGGTGGGCGTCGAATGCAATTTTGTGGCCAACGCGACGTGCATTTTGGCCAACCCGATGGCCACGCCTGTCTACTCCGCTCTGGTGATGTTTGTTTATGGGCAGCTTTCATTAGTGGCCAACTTGATGGCTGACTGGCAGGAATGGCTGTCAGTACAATGTCATTCGTAGCCCATGTCTTGACAGCGTATAAATGTAATTCAATGAAGCCAGCAACATGCCTCAATCACAACGATTCAGAGCAAGTTTGCTTGTTTACCATTTTGTGGTTGGTTAAAGTGTGTTTCATTCCGATCATGACTTCCATTTTCTCAGAATTTCAATTGAAGTGATATGAATTCACTTTTTTCCATTGCTTTCCTTTGTTTTCTCAGAGAAAATGAGAACTGAAAAAAGCTCATTTTTGTCATCATATTGTTTCGATATCAATGAGCCATATACCTCCTCCCACAATGAACTCCACACAAATAACACGCCGCATTGGTTTCTCTCCACAAAAACTGTGACTAACTGGCCTGCTTTCCGCATCCATCTGTTTGGTTCACTCTGTCCAGCCATTTATTTGTCTGAAGTGTTTTTTTTGGTGGAGGTCACTTTAGTGTAAAAAAAGATGGTATTCATTCACTTTTTCCATTATTTTTAGATGTTTTCTTTTTCTTTTTTCTTTGATTTTGCTGTCCAATTTAATGCTTGAAGTATATCTTAGATCTAGATCTAAAAGGACTTTAAGGGATGATTGATAAAATTTAAATACAATTATAGAACATTGTAGATAATTAAAACATTTCCGTTTTAACATTCAGATGAAACCGTAGCTCCCATTTCAGGTAAGAAGAGTATCAATCATTTCCCATCGATAAAGTTACACCTCCTGCGCTTACCACCGCTCTGACCAATCCCCACCATTCCATTTCCTCGTTTAATTGATTTCGATTGTTTCCTATCCCGCGGATGGCATCGCAAACTCTCATTTCCATTCAACTTTTTTCCTCGCCATCGACTGAGCGTCGGACAAAAACTCATAGCTGTCATTGTTATTGCTTTCGACGTGGTCCAATTGTCCGGCAATCCTTTGGCTCAAATGAGCCGTAGGCTGCGCCGCCTGATGAACTGCACACAAATGTACGAGAATGCCGTTAAAGACCGAATAAGAAGACCGAGTGGGAAAACTTTTGCAAAAACTATGGTTATCCGTCTGACGATTGTCGGGAAGACCATTTATCAGGCTGTGCGAAGCTGTTGAATGAAACTGTTTGGCTGCTGAATGCAATTCAGCGTTAAATAATAGTTTTAACAGCTGTAGCCCTGAGCTGTATTTCTGAAATCTATAAGTGCCGCGAAGTAATCTGTCAGATAATCGTGGCTTTCTGGGCAGTGGAAATCTCATTTCAATCTGGAAAACCTTTTTACAGTAGAGGAAATGACATGAAAAGAGTCTCGGCATAAACCCGATTGGATCCATCACAGCGAAATCAGTGAGAATGCCCTTTTTCCTCGAAAAAAAAGGAGAAAGCCCCGCAACAAAAGGAGCCGAAACACTCATAGAAATTGGCCCGACTAATAACATTATTGAGTGGAAATGGCAGACAGGAAATAGTGGTCGACAGCCCGAAGGCATTAGAAACCCATTTTGTTGTGTGTGTGTTCGTTACTAAAGAGAGCTATGGAAGAGAAAAAAACCAAAATCAATTGTATTGCTTTCACTGAAATAAAGAGAAACCATTCTACCGAAACTTTGAGGCTTAGCAACGTTTCATTTTCTTATCGCCCACTTTAATACTATTTTAATTAGAAATGAAAACTTTGTTTTCCTTTCCGATTCCTTTGCTTAATTTCGAAACCCGAAATCAGTGCTTAATTGGCAGCACTTTTAATGCTTGACTTACCCGTAAACGGAAGAGCAGGCCACAAAGGTTGCCACGAGTGACCTTCTCATTAAAGCCCATTCCGCTTGCCACCTGTCAAATTTGAGTGCATTTAAATAGCTCAAAGGTCGAGCCGACATTAACAGAATCAGCATCACAAGCAGCTCCACACCAAGACCCATCTCCCTATCAATGGCAATGATGATGAGGGTTTTACCCCTTTATCGATGTGAAATTATAGGGATAGAACTGACAGCACCAAGAAACAAGTTTAAAAATAATAGAAAGTAAATAATAAATAACGACAGCAAACACATGTTATTTATTTATATATTTACAATTTTATTAACAGCCAGCGACATTTGTGGTTTATTATTGCCAGTCACGGATCTTTCCTATGTATTCCCTATTTTATATACATATATTATAACTGACAGTGTGAGGGTACACTCGGACACTGTGCGCCTGTCAATGGTAGTTCTCCTGTCAGCTTATCCCCTGCATTACACAAATGAGCGCCGGTCTTATGCATTATTAAACCATCCGTAGTCACCCTGAGTCCCAGTCAATTCTACTTGATACCTCATGACAGGCTTTGCCGGCAATAATGTCAGGTTATCTAAGGCCCCATGGATATGGCTGGGCTTGACCAAAAATTAACTGCGTATTTAACGCACAGTTGATTTGGGAAGTTCCAAATAAATTTTGCTTCATATTCCAGACCACATTCTGTACCATATTTTCACACTTTAGTGCTGTTCACATCAGTCGTTTCGCCCGCCACTTAACATTAACCGTTTAATTGAACTGTTCAAACTTGCCATACAAAAACTGTCTTCCCAAGGGTCTTCTCATCCCTCATCACCATCAATGCCCTGCCCCCTTTATGATTGATGGTACGTAGCCACGAATTATTGTCAGCCATGTGACTGCAAATCATCATCCACTCACAGGGATTAAAACACTTTGAAAACTTAAATTTCATGATTTATTTCGGTTCACACATTAAACACATTTTAATGGTCGACCTTCACTTTGGAATAATGACTGTAATTACGCGGCAGACACTTAATTACAAATGCATTTATACGCAATAGTGTCAAAATTATTTACAGCATTGCTTTTGGTGCAGCAAAAAAAATGCCATTAATGAGGCCCATAAATAATGCGGCAGATAATTCAAATGTGGCAAGGCATTAGTTAAGAAAATAAATCAAATTTAAACAGGGAATTCGCTTCCAACTCTCGAAGGATAGGCTCTGTCCCGCATAGTACAGTAGTTTTTTTGTGAGACTTATTTTAGGGAATTATTCAATGAAATTATTTATTTACCAATGGTTTACCAACGATACTTTATTACATATATTACCCCTTTCACCTTTCACAACTGTTCCAATACATTTCGCAATGGTGAATTACGTGTCCGTATAAATTATTTATAAAGTTAACGTTGCCCATTTAAAATGCAATTTAATTCCTCGCAAGGACAATGACAGAGCCCCTCGTATGTATTGTGCCCCCATGGGTAACACTCAGAGGCAAAAAGATAGCACTGAAAAAGAATAAACAGAAAAAGGAAGCAGAGAACAGGAGACAATTACACGGCATTCTGTGCCCCTACCGGACTGAACCTGCTGAACATTGCAACGAGAGCGGCATTGCAATCGAATTAATTAATTGTTAAATGCTTCGCCTGTCTCTTACATGCTAATTTAATGATTTTTTGCCCGTGTGAATATAAAATCAAAGGAATTGGATAATTATTGGCCATGAAGGTCCACTAACGAAGTGTTCAGGTAGCCTCGGATTTGGACACATCTTATCCTGCAGTTATCTGACGTTTTCTCATCCAAACTTTTCGGTTTTCAAGAGGTTTCCAAGATTTCACCAAACAAGAGTGGTGCAGTTCTCTGGGCTAGAAAAACTGACTGAATTAGCAATAGAAAACGCACCCAACTACAACATTTTTTTAATGATCCCGAGGCACTAAAACCTAAATTTAATAGAAACCTACACAGGCCATTTAATCCTGTTTCTGTGTTACTATTAAGCTAATCGGGGAAATCATACATTTGTTTTGTTAGCTGCCAAATAGATGCACCTGAATTAAGACAATTAGGTACAAATACGATGTGTGTTAATAAAATACTGAATGGTCTACAACGCTTAAAGAGCATATAAACAAATATTCTGTCACGTGTCCATGAGAAGCCAAGTATATATTTATGATGTGTGAACATGAAACGACACTTCTAAATGAAAATTAAATTGCATTCAAATTAAATTCTCAATGAACTTTACCAACGGAAAGGAATAAAACATATTTCAAAGAGAAAGGGGACTTCATTTTCAGCTGCTTCAGATACTACGGGCTAAGGCTGTGGCCCTTGCTCTGTCCAAACTGCAAGTGATATGCAGATAAAAGAAACTAATTAGCAAAAATTTAAAAGTTATATAATTCAGACGTTTCGCCATTTTTCAGTGCAAGCGAAGCTTGGGCGAGGCTCCAGCTATTAGACAGCGAGTGCCTTCCTGGTAAGGGCCGCATCTCCACCCGTTCATAATCATAATCATCCGCAACGGAGCGTCCGCTCTTTTGAAGCAACTTGCCGGAAAGTTTTCGGGGCCAGGTGTTCCTTTCAGCGATAGATTATCTAAATAAAGTTAATAAAATGCTTAAAAAAAACTTTTTTGTATGGTATTTTTCTTGCATGGAAATAGTCCAGATAAAGATTGGTTTAGGTAGTAACCATTTTACAACAGAAAGTGCACTTGCCTATTCATATGAAAATTTGTCAAATATTTTGAATGTGGCAACAATTATTCACACTTTGAATTTTTTAGGCCTGCAAAAGTCTTTCGTCGCTATTCGAAAGATGATCTCAGCCCCTAATAATTATAGTCAAAACTTTGTTTTCTCGGGCTCAAGGAAAAGCTCATTAAAATCCCCCCGGACCTGCATTAGGCGGACCTGCATTACCTTTTTTGCCTCTGCCAAACGACAAAGTTTAAGCGCCGAAAACTTTCACACACCTTCTGACGTAGCACGGCTGCTGCTACAGCGAAGGGTGGAA
The DNA here is from genome assembly GCA_035041765.1 of Drosophila algonquin. NCBI lineage: Eukaryota > Metazoa > Arthropoda > Insecta > Diptera > Drosophilidae > Drosophila > Drosophila algonquin. The sequence continues at coordinate 23,832 of JAWNKY010002248.1, read as the reverse complement.
AACAAGGAGGGGTAAAAAAAGGACACTTCCACATGACTAGGGCCATACAAAGATGTATGCAGCAGCTGTACAGAATCCGTAAGCGAAAAAGCGAAAAGTTTCAAACGTAGTTTGATGCCTTCTTCAATCATCTATACAGCCGAGGGGCCAGGCACACATATGCTCTAATACATTTCTGTGGTAGTTCCCTGTAATGACAAATTCTCAAGGCAGTTGTAAAATGTATGCTTATTTTTACAGCAACTAAAGAAGCAACTCCTGGCGAGAGGTTTTGAATTTTTACAGCAACCAAATAATTAAAATTTCATGACTGCATTACGACTTCTTTACTTCACACCCAAAAAACAACCTAAAGGCAACTGAGTAGTCAGGTGACTCGACAACAATATACCTAGTCCTAACAAGTCCGTATAGTGCTGTATACTGTCATTCTTCTTAGATCAAATACATTGCGATATATACATATATACTCTTTGATACCCTTTTAATACCCGGTACTCGAAGAGTATACGAGGTACATATATTAGATTTGTGGTGATAACGGATGTGTGTAACACCCAGAAGTAACCGTTTCCGACCACATAAAGTATATATATTCTTGATCAGCATCAAAAGCCGAGTCAATGTAGCCATGTCCGTCCGTCCGTCTGTCTGTCTTCATGAGCGCCTAGATCTAAGAGATTATAACAGCTAGAGCAACCAAACTTTCTATCCAAGCGCCTGTGATACCACTTCAATACAAGTGCATTTCAAATTTTTGCCACGCCCCCTTCCGCTCCACAAAGAACGAAAATCGGTGGAATTCACAATTTCAAAGATACGAGAAAACGAACTAAACTAAAGAGAAAGAAAAAAAGCAGATTCATGGAAAACTATCGTATCTACCAGATTGCCGAATTTGGACCAGGTCGGATCATTCTTATAGCCAGAAGGAAGGAAATTTTAGTGGCTTCGTAATGCCTTTCAAGCGCTTACTCTTTCCCTCTCTCTCTCGCGCACACACTTCCACGAGCCATAGATATATATATATAGACAGATGTACATAACATATGTAAACAAAAATGGAAACGGATAACATTTAACCTATAAAAATATCCCAAACGGTGCGACTTTATTTCTTTTAAATTTTCTTTTTTGGGTAAAATTCAATTCGTACCTTTTGCAAACACATAATAAATTACATAAATCGTAAGCTCACATACCCCTTTACTGACTGAGTATCGGGTATAAAGTAGAGCCGCGGCCTTTGCCGCGCCTCACAACGTTCTCCCTTGTTTATACGTTTAGTATCTTCTACTCAAAGCTGTTTCTTTTCCTGAAGTCTTCATTCTGTTAGTCCCCTTATATCTGACACTGTGCGACACATGTATGGAAAGTGTCTCTGGCACGTGACAGTGCGGTTGGTCAGCGAATCTCATGGACTCGATGCCCCCGGACTTGAGTGCACATAAGCTTTACAGCTGTCAATATTCCTCTAAAGAGGAAGAGATGCATACAGCATAAACTTGGTGGCTTAGTATCAAGGCGAAGACCATCTAGACTCTCCAGTTCCTTCTGCAATTTGTGTGGAATACTTATCCGAAACATCTCAATAGTCTTTTATACTTTGGTATTTGGTTGTAGTTTCGACTGCATAAGAAGAACATTTTGTAACAAACTTTTACCATTTCCCCACCCACACAAACACCCTCGGCATTTTTTGCCCTTTGCTTCTAAGGAAAATTGCTTGTTGCAAGAGCTTTTTGCATTTTTATTAATTTATTGGGAAAGCACATTGCCTGCCATCGCCTTGGTGCAGTTCGTCCACAGCGACAGGACTAAGCACCCAAAGTTCAGCAAGCAATACAATCAGGCGATTGCCCGTCGCCAAGGAAATGTGTTTCCTTCTAGCCATTAGCATTAATATTTCAATGCCTTCGGGTGCTGATGCTCCCCCTTCAGCCTTCCGGTGCCCTCTGTCTCTCTGTCCCACAGCCCCTGGCTGTGAGAATTTTTGAGCTATGCGATGGCATTTTCTGTTAGCGTAACAACCCAAATTTCTGTACTTGTCAGCTGCTGCCAGATTTACGTGCTGTTATTGTGGCAGGACTAGACCAGACTAGCACCAGCAATAGCAGCCTCAGCACACGTCCTCAACTTCTCGCCTGGACTTGTTTTATAAACAAGTTATGGATGGGTTTTTTTTACCCAATAATAGAAAGGGTATGATACTGTATAAGAAAGAACGTAGCATCAAGCAAGGGATAATGCCAAAAGAAAAGTATATTCATGAACACACTCAGCTTCAGTATCTAAGACATATGCAACTAGTAATGTTAAGATATGCAATATCATATAGTTTTACAACATTTAATATTTAATCCTCTAGGGTTTATTTGGGTTTTTCACGTAAACCACTCCAAGAGATAACTTTATATTTGGAGCAATAGAATAATAAGCTGATTACCGGGTATCCCATAGTCCAAAATATCTCACCTATCGCTATTGCTACTCTCAGTATCCCATGGAGGTGTGTCGGCGTGGAAGGAGACCCTACTGGGTCTAGGTTATAAAGTTACAGGCATAGTTATAGTCGTTTTTTCTCCTACCCTGCCCGAAAGGCGTATGGCACACCTGAAGAGAATTCCCAAGCTGCTTGTGAGGCTTCAAAGGCAACTTACTTGCCATTGTTGTTTTTGCAATTGTTGCTGAGTATGTACAAAAGTTTAACTGCATTTATTATGAGTGGGGCTGTAGTTTCTGCTGCATAAATTATTGTTACTAATTTTTAAAACAGTTACCAGACCTCCTCAAGTACAATTGAAAAATGTTCTCATCCCCGCCAATGAACTTAATTGACACTCTATTTCCTTCAGGCTAACAGGAAGCGGCGATGGCTAATAAAATGATCTTGTCACTTGTAGAGGTGTTTATTCCATATTCATGGAAAATCAAGATAGCTAACGCCTTAAGAACGCCTTTTTCTATGAACCCTAACTGATGGCTTAATTGAAAGCCCAGCGATAAGCACTCTAAGGAAATGCAGCTAACAAACTCGGCAAACGCATCTGAGCCCTGGCTCATGTTAACAGATTTTAATCTAAAGTGCGAACTCATTTTCCATTTTCCACTTCACTGAAGTAAGCACACACATTTTCCTTCTGCATTATACATGCAACAACTTCCATATAAAAGGAGGGAAGAGGAGCGACCCGACTGCCATGCGTGACATTAACTTTGTCCAGATGTGGAAAATGGTGAACGCCATATGATTCTCCGATTCCCACTTGCAATTTGCATAAACCAAACAGTAAAAAGATTAAGTGCTGCATCTAGCCCTAAGTGGATGGAGTTGCTCCAAAATCAATTACAAATTAATTACTTTCCGAGAGACCACAGCAGAAGTGGATGTCAAAAAGATTTTCTCATTTCCGTTTTGATTATTACCCCTTTTTCTGATGGAAAACGTTTGACTAAAGCGAAAGACAAGACAATTTTTCAATTATAGCCAGTTGAGGTTGATCCTTCATAAAAATTAAAAATATTAATGGGAAAATAGTTTCCATTGAATTTATTTCTAATAAATAAAATGTTCTTGCTTAGTCAGGTCAAGATATTGAATTCGAGAACTGGTTGACTGGAGGCACTACTCTGTTCAAGCCATAATAGAACATGTGTCCGAGCAGTAAGGCGTCTGAGATATGAAATGGCAGTTCATAGCACCCCATGCTGCCAACATGGGAGGTCACTGCGGAGAGACAGTGAAAATCCTAAATCAAGTTTTCACTCGCGTAGCAGAACAAGAATCTTTTAATATTGAAGAGTTTTTCAATATTTATTCACTATTTCACTGATAAAAATCAAAGTGGTTAATTACTCCAGACCGCTTTGTACCGCGAGATCCGATGTAGACCAACTAATCCCTCTAACGACTGAACATTTCATGCGAGGTCGCTTAATCAGCGTTTCCAGTGGATCCCAACGAGAATCACAAATCGTTGGAAAGGCTCAAGGCAAAGAGTTCAGAAGTCGGTTGCGCCACGAATATTTACAAGATCTCCAAAAATGTATAAACAGCGAGTCCAAAATGACGCCATCGATGTTTCGCCATAAACAATCGATGTTTAAAAAAATGGAAAAAACATCGATATGGTATAAAAAAATGGTAGCATCGATGTTTTTCCACCTCTAATAACACTACTTGACAAAATTTAACTTTTTTTTGCTGTCTCTTTAAATTACTTTTTCTGATAGATTTGGAGATTAAAGTTTTTTAAAGAATTATTTTTTATTTTAGGTAGTGCTTCAATTCCGGTGCTATCGGCGAATTTCGCCGATAAATTCCGTTCGCCGACGTGTAACTGTTTTTTTTTCTAACAAAAATACCAAAAATCTGTGTTTGTAACAGTTTTTAACGGAAAAATTGCATTTGGGATGGTGCCAAACGGCATATGAAGTTTTGGTCAAACGGCTGCAACTTGGCCGTTTATCCATCGATTTTAAAAAACGATACCTTAAACGACGCGTTATTAATGTGTCTATCTAAAAAAAGGTAGTCATTTAAATATTGTTTTATCGACTTTTCCTGAGTTTTCAAAGTCAAAATTTCGGGAAAAAATACCGAAAAAATGTATGTAATGAATTTGAAAGCTTAATATCTTCCAGACGTTAAATTGCAGCTACAAAGTGTCTAGGCCGGATTTATAGCTGCATTTGTCAGCTTTTTAAAACTTTAAAGTTCAACCCGTTGTAGGAAACTCAAGTTATGTGAAAAAAGAAGCGCTACCTCTGAGAAAAATACCAAATTTTTTAAAAATTCCTAAAAAAAAAATTAAACCTGGAAAAAAAACCATAATTCTTTAAAAAATTTAAACATCCAAATCTATTAGAAAAAGTCATTTTGGGCGACAGTGGAAAAGTCGTGTCGACTGTAATTTTAACGGAAACTAACTAATGAATAACATAGCAATTGAAATATTTGTTCAGTCTGTTTTTATTGGAGTTGCGAAACTAGCTATAAAATAGCTAAGTTGACAATTTTGTTTTAATTTCGCATTGATTTCAGGACGAGAGCTCCTTTGGGTACCCTGTACGGATCTGATATCTGATAAATTACTTTTAATGAATTTAATTCGATATTTTATTCTTCTGGTTTTTTGCAACCCGGCTGGTCAAGTAGGGGTTGAGAGCAATATACATAAAATATGTAATTTTATTTACCTTGCACTACACTAAGCCTATTTTACATGGGTTATATACGACGTGCTTTTTTCTCCCCGAGACGTCAAATCTGTGCACACATAAAACTTAAACAAAAACAGTTTGGGGTTCTTTTTTTTTTGGTTTTAAGCTTCCAGTCGAATTAAAAGCTGGAAGCCGTTCCGGACGGATGAAGGCCAACGAGGTACATCTTATTAGCACAGAAACACACACACAGACACAATGAAATGTGGCATGGTATATATGTGTATCTATATGTGTTCATGGGTTCAATTGTGGGTGGGTGCGTAATTCAATAGCCATCCCAAGTATTCGAAGTGCTCTGATGTGTAAAGATGCTGGGGCAACACTCCCCAGACAAATTGTAATTCCCACAACCCCACCCCTTTCGTCTGCAATATCTCTCGACCTCGCTTTTAGTGTCAGTCATGGTGGATTAAGCAACTGAAATTGGATTAGACATAGACTACCCAGCAACCCCGCTCGTCCTGTGTCAAACAACTTCAATTTGCATGTGCTGGTAATGCCGGCATGTGAGCCAACGCACTGACATGTCATTTCCAAAGATTATACAGCTCTAAAGCGCACTCTGAGGCCCCACTGTAACTGCATCACTTGGGATGCAGGGTTAGGTAAATACTCGCTCTTCACACGCTCTTCGGAAGCTGGCAAATAAATTAATACATCCTCTTAAATTGAATTCTGTAAATTATGGCCCAACTCGAAAATATTTTCAGCTGCAGCTGTATCAACATTCATCGATTTGTCTTCAGGGGAAGGACTCGTATGTAGCATACATTTCGTCCATGATGTTGCCAATCGACCGCAGAAATAAAAGAAAGAAATAGAAGAAAGTATGTAAAAACTTATGCACTTGCATTTAGCAGTGGACACTCTGTACCTTGCAGAAAACTAAAACTTTCCCAGCCCTCTGCAAGCATTTAAAAAGTTGTGGACCAAAAATTTTAGCTTTTCGACCAAAAAAAGTCAAAGAAAGAAAACTTTCTGAAAGTGCATTTGAAATGGTAGCCAGCCCACAAGAAAGCAAACGTTATCGTAGACAAAGGAGTCTTAACTGAGGAAGGTGCTCGATGCTTATTGGGGTCCTTAGGCTCCTTTCTACAACAGTTTGTACGATCATTCTTTATTACCACTTTATTTACCATTCTCGCCCTGCTATTCCGGCACTCCCTCACACACCCATCAACCAGATAAGCTCTCATTTGTATGGAATACTTCTAGGTGTCACCCAGCATATGAGGCTGGGTAATTAAAGCAATGCGATGGAAGAGTACTGTTAACATGGCAAGCAATTTTTGCGCTGTACTGTGGCAAATTAAGGGCGAGGTAAAGAAATATTTAACAAAATGTGCCAAAAATGTGTGCTCCAAAATGCATATAAAATTGTTTTTTTAAACATACATATATGTACTTGTTGGGCTATCGATATATGTATATATTTTTAAACCCATCCTCTTTTTATTTGTATCGTCAGAATTCTCTGCCAGTGCGAAATTCGAACATGTTCGATGGCAACGTGTTCTGTCAGCACAGAAAAGGATAGTATGTACCTTCAAACAGTTTGTAACATGTGTGCCGAAGGCGGACCGCACTTCAGTTCGTCGTGGCTTCTGTAAGAGTGCGGCTTAGGCAGCGGATATGTCGGAACGGTTTTGTCAATTAACATTTTTGAGTCGTCCATTTTTGTGGTAATATATCCAAGAAAACTTTTTATAAATGAATCCTTCAAAAAATTAAACAAATCTATGAAAATTAAGCAAAAAGAGGAAAGATTTCACACCATCCAAAAGTAATAGTAATCTGTCAATGATTAATTATCAGAAAATTGGAAATATTTGAGTCTCAAGTTTCCTCCATTACTTAATAGAATGTGAGCTTAAAAACCGAATGCCCCACAAAAAAATGTATAAATAGAAGGAGTACGACACCCAAAGTTCTGAGAATATTTTCCTTCAGAGGTATTTATATTTAATAAATATCAGGTACAGCTGTCAGTAACGGCAGCCATTGCGGAGTTAATCGAATTCTAAACAAAAAATCAATAAAAATGAATTTAAATTGCTGAAAATGTTCTTCAACCTCAACGAACATAAATAAGTAGTATCGCAAATGATTTCGCCCGACTGGCTGCGCCATTAAGTATGAAACGTTCGATTAGAATTTCAGAATTTACACATTCGCCCCAATCAGGTGGATTTTTATACCCCGTACTCGAAGAGTATAGGTCCATAATAAAGTATAGTAAGATTCCCATACAGTTCGATTAGTCATATGCAGCGAGGTTTTTAAAATCGTAAAGTCACCGCCGTCTCGCTCGCACCAAGTCGAGAGAACGCAATCTAAAAATGGAAGGAGCTTGCATGTATGTGTGAGCACGGATAGATGCCCTCTAGTGCCAGGAAACTAGTTCGGAGCCGGTGCCGCACTAGCTACCATTACTGATAATGTACTTCAGCGGAGAATTAAACACATATGTGCATTTCCTAGGGCGGAATAGCCGAGTCGATATAGCTAAGTCCACAATTTGGAAGATACGAGAAAATCGAAAGCATAATCATAGAAAATAATAAGATCACCGAATTTAGCATAGATCGAACTATTATAGCCAGAAGGAGCAAATGAAAACGATCCTATTTCGGTAAGGACCTGTCTTCCGCATTTCTAGGAATGAAAACATAGAATAGCGTCTGGAGTGTTTCACCCATGTTTGAAAATATGCCACAGGTGGGTTGGAGTTGTTCTGCCAAGGGGCCTGAGAAAAACAAATGAAAAGTTGTTCTCTAGCTTTGCCTTCATTTAAAGTGCAATCAAGTTAACAAGGCCAGAGACAATGTCAATGTTATTTGATAGGAACTGCACTTCTACTAGCGCACTTTCCTCCTGTTCAGTCCCCTGACTAAAGCGTAAAAAATTCTAATTAAATATAATGTATATAATGGTTGTCCAACGTAACAAGAAGGAAAATCTACTGAAAGTTAGGAAAATATCACAAAAGTAGTAATTAATTTAAGCACTTTGACTGTGCAACGAGTTGAAATGATCGAAATAAATGCTTTCGTGAGAAGAAACACTGATCAAGTAAAGTAAAGCTTACTTAAAATATAATCCATGGCCTAAAGATTATAAATTTGAATGCTTAAAAGATTAAAAATGCGTTTTCTGCCATTAAAAATCATTTGCCTGGAATTTTCCTTAACTCCTTCCTTATTTTTGAGACACAGTATGGCGCTCGAATGTTGCCCTGTCAACTTAAAAATTTAATTTCATATCATATCGGATACACAATCAACAGGTCAAAAAACATCTAGTCTCTCTTTCTATTGTATAAAATATCAAGTTTGCAGAGGACTTTCCAGTTAGTTGGTTACAAAATAATTTAATGATAGCTCGAATATGCCATTAATAAGTATAAAAGTTATAGATAGTAATAATACAAATTATTAATTCCGATTTACAATTTACATACCATACCAACAAATTACAGTTCCTTGCTTTTTTTTTGCCTTTTTCCACATCTCTTCAGAAGCCTCGTCATCAAATAAGCAAACATCAATCACTCTATCATATAAAACCCAATTAAATCAATTATTATAAGTAAATATAGATATGTACCTAAATATATCCGACACAGCATTTACCGATAAAAAGTTACGTCCGTCCGCCAAATGCAATAATGTGATAAATATGAACAATCAATGACTTTGTTCCAATATCCTTGGATGGTGGAAAAACCACGTCAATAAATAGCTGCACAGTAGCATAAAGAGCAAAAATATAATTGATTTGAAATCCGATTCGCAAAAAAGAGGGAAAACAAGTGCAGAAAACACAAAAGCGAACAAAGTGAAAGTAAACAAACTTTCGCCGTTTTCCATTACCATTTTGCAATCAAATCGATTTTAAGTGAAGTGGAGGAGTCCATAATATAAATAAAAATACATATAATTTAATAACAGCACTTAAAATGTTTGATTATAAAGATAACTCTTATCACAGAAAATGTGGTAATATTTTGAATAAAGGAACGATTTAACTTAATTTATTACTTAATGAAGAGAATTACAAAATTTCAGGAGAGATATTATTGGACTTTCTTTTAAAAAGTCTCCAATTGTGGGATCTAACACGCATTAAATATTATTGGAAAATAATCATAATTATCTTGATTAACTCGATTTGGGGTTCCCTTTTTTTTGGAAAAAAGCTCAGCCAAGAACAGCGGAAATTCGTAGCCACTTTGCTGCTTGCTAATTTTTGTTGTTTTTTTGTTGGCTAAATTGTTGCCATTTCTGCCACTGCCACAGCTAGCTTTGTTGCCACTGTTGCTGCTGCTTGTTGACAACAGCGACAACGACATAAGTTTTTTTTTTATCAGTCTTATGCAAATAGATTTGAGGACACTTGCAGCAGCTGCTTCTTGTCCCCAACCCCCTGTTGGCAGGGTCTTGTTTGGGATGTAGCCAAAGTTCAGATTGATCTTAAAATATGCAAAGCATTTGAGAGTTCTACCATCAAGCTGAAAATATTTCAGATAATTCAAGATGATTATTAACAGAGTTCTGCGGTTAAAATTCCATTCACTCCAACGCATACAATGGCACATGGACAGAGACCATATGAATCCTTTTGTGTTGGCCTAGCAAAAACAGCAGGATACCAACAGCAGATGCATTCTTCTTTAATTGTATTAATAATGGAATTTTAGGATGGGGGAAGAGGGAGTTGCCCGGTTAGAAGGGATAACTTTGAAACGAACAACACGTGCAGCAATCAGCAATTTTAGCGGTCATGCCACAGAATAAGCGAAAGACAAAAACAAGCAACCCTGCTGTTGGTTGAACATTCCACTTTCTTCCAAATTTTACTTCATTTTATATTCGTTTACAATATGCGAAATCGACCTTTTTCGAATATCTTTATCATTTTCAGTATAATTGATTGCTTTTTTTCTTGGTATCTGGGAGTATTCCTTTTATTTTCTGCTCTAGAGCCTTAAAGTGTAGACAGGGGCATCAGTAATGGGCATTCAAACGGAATAAAATATGTCATCCAGATTCATATTTCCCTGCCTCACCGTCTACCATATATTTCACTTCTGCTGAGGCACGTTCCCTGCCCATATGAATGTATCCCACCCTTCTCCTGGGGCAATCAATATCATCCGCAAAAAAAAGAAGCACTTCTGTTGTCAATATTAAAATTGAAAACATTTCATTGGCCAGCCTTCCGCATAGATTTAGGCCTGCAGTCTGTCGACATGATTGGAATAAGCATCTGTCGCAAAAAAAAAGAATAAGGAATAAAGATTTATTTCGTGTTGTTCCTTGCCTATAGCCTTGGATACCCAACAATGTGGCTGCCCAGAGAGATGAGGGCGTGGCAGGCATAACTTGTAGTTAACTGTGTACAAGTTTTTATCGGCTACGAGTATATGTATATGTATGTCATAAGTTTTGTGTGTGTTCCGCCTTTGTTACGCTCCCTTGAGCATATTATATTATTGAGTTATTCAAAACCGTCTTTATAAGTAGTTATAATATTATTTCTTCAGAAAAGTTAAATGTTTTCCAAAATGAAATGTGTTGACATATTAAAAAAACAGAAAAAGCATTGGATGAATTCAGAAAGTAGCTGTCGGGTTCCGCAGCCCAATATTAAGAGAGTTGATGGAAACATTATAGCCAGGGGTGCAGCAGTAAATTAAATTATCTTTTTTATTGTTTGTTATTTGTACTGCCCACTGCACTGTACATTGTACACACATACATATATAGGGTAAAGTTGGTAGTTATGGACAGTCGGTAGTTGTGGACACCTCTGTGCAACTTTTGACACAGAGCAGATTTGACAGATCTGACAAATGTCATGTGTGCGCCATAGAAGCACGATGTTTTTGTGCCAAATACCAAAGTGAACAGACGCGTCTGCTTTGTGCTGCAAACAAATTATTTTGTTTACCTCGAAAAAAATCACAAAAGTTTCTTTGAACGTTTTTTAAAGTGTCACCGTGTGAAGTGTGTTAAGTGAGAAGGTGAGTGCAATGGATTTTTTTACGCGAAATTTAGTTTTCTTTGAGATTCAATACCGGGTTCGGACACAATCTACACAGAAAAATTTGTTTTCATATTATTTCAAAATGGCTGCTCAAGGGAGTTATGGACACTTGAATGTCGGGAGTTGTGGGCACACAATTTTTTTTTTGGCAAATCGTGAAATATTGTCGTTGATGTCAATATAAATTATTTTAATAGTGTTTTATGCATTTTTTCGATGTTTTTAGTCATGTCGTCGAAGAAAAATTAAATAAAATCGTCCGATTTAAAGGGAATTGATTTTAATGCGCTGACAAATGCCATTAAACGATGCTTTGTGGTATGCGCGAATTGTGCTTCTGACGTGGAATGATGACCTCTCTCGTTATTCTTTTTGCCATTGATGGCCTTTAAAATTAATAAACTTTCATTATTGATTAATTTCATTGCGTTTAACTTCATACTTTCTATATTTAAGCTCATTTTACAAAGGTGTCCACAACCCCCCACCAAAAAAAATATCGCAAAAATGACCATTTCACAAAAAATTTGATAATTTTTGTTCAATGGGAGATATCAATGTAATTCTTTCAAAACTAGTTAGCTGAGGTTTCTAGCTTTCCATTGATATGCACATGTCCGCATAATATGCCCCAGGTAAACATATATGATTGAAAAACAAAACTATGTCCACAACTGCCTACCTTCCCCTACATATGTATAAGCTCCCGCACGGCAGCAGCCTATCCAGCCGTTCTCTCGTCTTCTTTCCTTCTTTCTTTCGACTGTTCTATCATTCTCTCGATCTTTCGACTTCGCTATTGCTCTCTCCTCTGGGTCTGACGCACTCTCGCTTGCAGTAGGGCACGGGCAATTCGGCCCGCCTCTTCTTGCAGTTTTGGACTCTTTAACCGGCTAACTCTACATCGCTAATCTCGCTTTCGCTATCCTATCCGCCCAACTTTCGCTATTGGCAATAAAACTGTATCAAACTAAACTTTCGTGTTTAATATATCGCAAGTAGCCATGTGTTTAACATACTATGATTTTATAAGTCCTTATATTTTAGATAGGTAAGTGATCCAATCTTGCCCATTCCAACAAATTTCCGAGAAAAAGATATTCACACGACAAAGGCCGCGTTCACCAGTACGACTTGATCAGCGATCAGAGAAGTACCCCTGTTGAGAAATTAGCCGCTTAGTTAATCGATATTCATTAATATTATAACTTGACCTATTCATATGCTCATAATTGTATTGCCCCGCTTAAGCACCTATTTGTACGCGCATATGTGTGTTGTTAGTGCTCTTACCCAAAACCTAACTGTTACGCTCTCACACGTATAGCCAGCACCCGCAGCTGCGCTGCATACATGGATTGCACCGTTATTGCATTGGACCGTCACTTCGCATGATCTTCTAGTCGCAAGGAACCGCACGCATATCTCTATACCACCGCATATCGAACCCCCCACTACTCACATAATCCCCGTTGGAGCCCGATAATATTACATAATCACAATACATACATATATCTACATCAAATAATCCCAATATAAAATTATACAGTCCACTCATTCATAACCAACCACATTGATCAAGTTTTGAGTACTGGTAGACGCGAATGGTGCATACATGTGATCCATGAATATACAAAATCTTGTCATAGAGACACACATAGAGACGTTGATCAAACATTCAATCCATCCAATCCATCCGTTGCGAACATCCAATTAAAATCATCATACCTTCTTTAAGGGTATTCAAATGTATGCGGCATGAGCCAATTTTGTGTGCAAATTCACGTTTGAGCATTATTTATTTGGCACATTCTCCCTTTCAGATATCCTCTTCAATTGTAATTTTACAACTGTTGACTGGATTATGCAGTTTTGGGAGTTCCTTGTAGAAGACACATTACCAAACATATTTGCAATTACGTTTGTAAACGTGGTTTGTACAACATGTTGTTTTTTTAGCTAGTTATAGTTTGGCCCTAAATACCATTTTATATGTGGGTTTATTGGTCGAACCTCATGAGACCCCCATTCCAAATTCAATCATGTTTCACTTTGACTATTTGCAAATTGACTGCACTCATTCCATGCAGATACGCTCGTATTTGTTGAGCAGCTAAGCCTGTTAGCCTTTTTTGTTGTGACTGGGATTGGCCACATTGAAATGCAGATTGTACACAGAAATCATTTATTACGCATGGCTTCTGTAATAAACAAAACATTGATAAATCCAGCTAAAAATAGTACGCAAAAGGCTGATTAGACTCTCGCCGGCAGATGAACCCCATATGAATGTTTTCTCCCCGATTGGCAGTTTGTGACTGAGGCAGCATTGGACTCCTTGGTGTGGGTCTGTAGCAGAAGTTGGAATGAAGCTGTCAAAGACAATGAATCGTGAGCAGATAAAAAGAGCATTGGTTAAAGCAACAGTTCCAGACATGTACTTGATTTTGGATCCATTTCAGCTTCTGGCATTGTCGTCAGTAGCTGCCAATCCGGATTGGAAGCCTTATACTGAATGAGAGGGCATGGGCATGGCACTGTTGAATTTTGGCTGACAAAAGCCAGGACTCAAAGAAGATGACAAATCAAAATAAGGTTAATAGAAATGGGATGTCCATGCTAATTTCCATGGCAGCTGCCAGACAGCTGTGGGAGTGCACTCTCTAAAGAAATTTTCATTTAAGCAGCACACACGTCCGCACTTTAACCTTTGCAATGTGTAATTCATGTGCCTGCATATATTTATTATTTATTGGATTTTTCATACATATGAAGCTGCACTCTGCCGAGCTGTCGTTATCTTTTGTGCGTGGTTAATCCCCATCCACCTGCCCCCGATTTCTTATTTCCTTTACGGAGTGCTCCGAAATATCGGCGCACGTGGAAACCACGCACGTAATATGGGAAACAGTTTTCCCGGCTCCGCCATTTGATATCGGCATTTTTAATGCCGTTTTTTAATTCGTTTCTCTCTGGTACATGAAGGATTAATTCGTTATTTTGATGCCGTGAATAAAACAAGAGAACAAGATACAAAGGAAAAGACTTCAATGAAAGAAATGATTCTTTTTCAGGCCAATGGGACTCTTTCTTGAATTGGTTTAATCAGGGTATTGGCCCCCCCCTGGATTCAAGATTCTTTCTAACATTTATTATATAAACGCTGTAACGCACTAAAGTTACTCAATTGTTATATAGTTTGCATTCAAAAATATCGCTAGTATTGAATGCTTTCGACCCATCCGGAAAACCACCATTAATCAACATGCATGCTTATACAAAAAGACAACCGCAAATTGCCATATTTGTACTTTTTCTTTAGAATTTAGTTCAGGGTTCATCCTAAATAGACACAAGACCAAAATTAGCCTCTTTTACTATATCCAATGAAAAATCCAGGCCAAAAATGTTTATTAACCCTGAACCAAATCAATACATTATCGATTATTTTATTTGTGTTTTCAGGTCTTCACATCAGTTTTGCTTTTGGGCCTTAACGCATCTGCAGTGATTTAATGACTGCCATCGACCCGAGTAATAGGCAACCGTCCTCTTCCTTCCCCTCAGTACGTTTCGGTTACGGCCTTATTGATGATACGCACATGTCTATGGGCTGATGAGTGGCCAGTGGGCCCAAAGGGATAATAACCGTAACCATAACCCCGACACACATAATTTCTGCAACTGCATATTGATGATCAACATCAAAAGCCTTAAAAGTCTGTCTATATGCGTAAATACTAAGATCTCCGAGACCATCATATTGCTGCTATGATGAGGAAAATAATTTAACAGGAGAGGGCCCTGAGGGCCAGCAGACCAAGAGTGGAGGAGCTCTTCAACTGTCCGACTGCAATTCAATGCGCACAAATTTTCTGGTGACTGGAGAATTAATTTGTTTAATTAACAATTAACTGCTAACTAAACATTGAAATATTATCAATAAAAAGAAATATAGAAGACGAAAATAAAGGGAAAGTTTTTCAAATTTCAATGATTCAAGATTATATGAAATACTTTAACTTTAAGGGATATTTCAGCGGATACGGAATAGTAAAAAGAATAATAAAGATAAGCGGAGGAACCGCAAAGTCAATCTACTCCAAAAGAGTATGGAATTCCACAATCCCGGGAAGGAAACATCACACCATTGCATATTCTGCGATGGTGCACGTTGCACCATCTATGCTTCAATCAGTAAGTTATAGGCTCAATCGGAATGGTGCTAAGAATCTGCCAGAGTTCAAGACTACCAGTGAAAAATAATGAAAATTGTGTCAGATCCAATAAGAATTTACTGCTCCTTATGCATTTTTATTTAACATATATATATTGATTACGCAGAACGTCAACATACAAACATGTTAAAATTCAACATTTCGTCAGCGGTAACGTTCAGCAGTGCCTCTGCATTGACGCCCACAAGTCAACAATATCATAATTTAGGGTTCCCGATTATTGTGATGGCTTTTCGGCTACTTCGGCTTTTTCCATCCGATTTTTATACTCCTCTTTGGGAGAGTGGAAGTTTTTGGTGCTGCAAGAAAAGCCATATATGTATGTAAAAATATACGAATCCCAGGAAGAATATAACACGCACCCAGTCAGATAGACCCGCCCCCGCACGGCAGCTAAATGAGCTAGATATGACAGAGCCGGAGACGACACGGCGCAGTTGCAACGTAGAACATGTGACATAGATTGTATGTCAATTACTGTAGGAGATAAATATCCAGGTTGCCCGTATTCTCAATCACATTATAGCGCGTCGGAAGCCGTACCCTGTTGCCCTGATGGCTGACCAGAAAGAACTGCATCTCATTGGGGTGGACAATGGTGCGGTCTACGATGGTTCCCGGATCCACATTGTTATACCTATTTTATTGGAACGGAGTGCCAGTTAGGAAGAAGCGCGTATGAAGACGTCAAAAAAAAATAACGCAACAAATCTTACGATCTTGAGATGTCCAGGATCAGACCACTTGAACCGTAAGCCACTTGACCACTTCATCTGTAAGACCAGTAACAAGCACGAAAACAAAACACAAGTGGAAAGTCATGGTAGCCCGCACACGGATGTCCGACTCCTAAAATCAGTCGGAGGAGGCTCCTACCGTGTGGTTGAGCAGCTTCCGGCTGACGTTATCTGTGCCACCAAAGACAGGTCTGCCAAGGCACTGTTCCAGCGAATGACCAACAGCGGCAAAAACGTCCCCGCCGTTGTAGCGTTCCTCCAATATTTTTGAGTTTTTTCTATAACAAATTGGAGGAAAAAAAACTAAAAAACGGAATTACATTTTACGAATTTAAACAATTTTGGCTAGAATTTAGTGAGTTTGTTATGCAAATGGGTCTATTGCTATTCTTTTTCTGTGTGAGTTTATGGCACAATTTTGATCGTTGAACTATTCTTCTCTTATTCATTAAAGTACAGAAAAAGTTGGAGAAGAGGGGTCCATTTCGGGGTCTCACCTCTCCTTTCCAGTCCAGTCTTGGTCCAACACCAGCGGGTCAGACCGGGCACGGTGCTAAAGTTAAACGTAGCGCATGAATCCCTAGACCCTGCGGTTTGCACTATGTGTCCAGGTCCCCGTCCACGGAATCATTTAACTTTGCATGGGAAATCAGGAGGCAGGCAGCCAGCAAGGCAGTCAGACAGGCAGCTAAACAAGATGGCTTATAATTTATGCCGTTCGTAACTGTCTCATTGACAGTTGGCCGTGTAAGCTAGTCGTCGAAACTTCAGCCAAGTCACGTGGGTCCATCCATGTCCGTGTGTCGTCACTCGCCTTCTCTCACTCTAACCATCCATTGGCAACGTCTAACTAACTTCGGTAATCTAATAAATCTTTCATTTCGAATTCTGCACCCTGGGATCCCATCGCTTTGTTGGGAATATCACCATTACAGTGTGGCGGCATCGGCGTGGCCCAGTATTGTCTGCTTGTAGGCAACTACAATAGCGCCACAGCCATTTTGGCATTTTGAAAATCACGGTGAGTCGAAACCCGAATCAACTATCAAATTTTCTGGTCGATAATTACCACAATTTTCTGAATAAATAAATTAAATCTGTAGTCAATCACGCCCTCGATGCTGAATGAAAACACTTCTAATGTATTGTTGCTTGCCAATAAAAATTGTATAATGTATTAAATGTATAACCTACATATGTGGTATTTTCTTTAAAAAATGCAAAAAACTAATAACAATCGCAATTTATGTACAGAGATAATAGTTTTTTTATTTAACTTAAAGAAATCGTTAATGTGCTTACTTATACAAAAAAGCTGTATAAAATTTGAACGTCAATTACATTTTCAAAAGAATAATTGCTTCAAATATTTTAAGTCTTCACCACTCAAAGTAAATTAAACTTAAATTCTAACTTCTTAACTTTCTAAGGTCTGAGGTTTATTTAAATCTGCGACAAGGCGAAATCAAAACTTCATTTCACCCAGTTCCGAACCGAGACAAAAGCCGACGCTAGACAACAACGGCAATCAGAAGAACGTGCGCGGACATAAATTTGGAATGGGGGAATAATGCTAGAAATTAAAATAGACTACAATTTTATAGGAAAATTACGTGGCAAGGCGTCGAAATGGGTTCGTTCATAATTTCGCTGACAAATGCCGCTGTGAAACTTTAATTGGTGTTGAGGCAAGCCTCTGAAACACCCAAATGGAAAATAATTAAGAAAGATTTTAATTATAATTTATATAGAGCAGAAAGAATGCAGGAGTTTGCGATGTTACAAGAGCTATACACTTACGTCTGTAATTCTGTCAACCTGATCTTCTACTATGCACTATTCCTACAACCAAATTCATGCTTCCCTTAGCAACCATATAAATTCTGCACCATCCACCATTCAAGAAAGTTTCCTTTTCCTTTTTGCAACACCATTTTCCCTTAGTTTTTTTAGTCTCTTAGTCTTAGTGTGTGTGTGAATTTGATAGAAATCTTTTCGACTTGCGGCTGTGCCCGATGCCTAGGATATTTGTTCGAGTCAGCAGATATTTATGCAGCCTAATGCATTTTGGCGTAATAGAGATATAAAGATTTAGTGCCATGTTCGCGGTTTGGTCTGTCGGTTTCTAGTTAAATATTGAACGATGTAATGAATAAACTCCCCACTAAATGGTATTTATTCGCAGCGCAATTGAATTATGTGGATTTGCATGGCCATACTTTTTAATAAATTCAACTTTTCTAAGATTTGTACGATAATTATTTTAGGTAATGAATTTTTTATTAACTATATAACAATTTGAGCTAGCCATTCGGTGTGGCCTCCATTCTGCCACATTTTCTGTGCCATGTTGTCATCACAACAAAAGTTTTTTGACCTCCTGCCTACATTTGTTTACACAAAAGTTTATCGCTCGAAAATAAAAGTAAGGTGGACGAATAGTGGGTTGACCACGCCCAAGGAACCACAGTTTCACTGCCGTTGGCCCAATTTCATCAGGTTTATATACATATGTACATACATATATAGTATATTTACTCACTTATTTGGCACTTCGCCGCACCTTTCGCCCGGTTGCCATCTTTCCAGCACTCATTCAATAGACCAGACCGCAGCGTGTTGCCGTGCATTCAGCGGCAAATAAAGCTAGTTTTCATTAAAAATAAAAAACTTTTTAATTAGTTAATGGATTCCACATTTGATTCCGCGATTTTTCCCTTTGTTGCCGACATATTTTCACACTAGAATTCGCCTTCTTTATGGCATTTATAAAATGTTATAAGTTACTTGATGCTTCTTTTTGATGCTTTAAATGACTTGGCCTCTATGTTATTTTATTATAGAGTAGCATATTTGATACGGAACATCTCTTTATTATAGTATCAGGGCCGCACAAATTGTGTTACTTTAAGGAAATTTTATGGAGATTATATTCGAGTTAGCTGGAAGATGGCACAATGGCAAAGTGTCTGTCCAAACCAAATTCCACCATTAGCTTCAAACTTTTCATCACACCTTTCATAGGAATCTCTAAACCTTTAAATACGTTTCAGGCTTTCGCCAAACCTTCCCAACTTTTATTTATAATCTCCATTGTTGTTGTATTCCGTTGCTCATAAATTGTGCAACGGGCCCTGTGCAGTGCAATGGACAATGCTGGTCCCTGAAAGTGTACAACGTGCACCGGAAAAAAAGATGAAAAATCCTTACTCCAAATAAAAAATGCAAGGGAATTGCGCAAATTTACAGAACTATGCAAAATGGTGGCTGTGGGTAGTTTGGGCCGTGGGCGTGTCTAGGTGCATTGTGTTCCAGAGATAGACGTATGTATGAATATACATATAAATACGCTTAAATGTTTATAAGTATTCATTGAGAGATGGAAATAATTTTGGCTATTGTATCCACAAATAAAGCACTTTTTCGCACTTCCCCCATAAGGGAACATTTTAAATTATCAGCAGAACATTAATCCCTCTTTATGTTCACAAAAGGTCTTTTTTTCAATGAAATCCAAACAAATGTCTCAGATCTTTCAAGATTTCCCTATCCTTTAGGGTCACACTCCATGTAATGGCTAAAAAAACCCCTGAAAAAGCATTCCCATGGTGCCCTTCGAAATCCTAATTAATATGTTATCAGCGAGAGACCAAATGTCGCTCATAAAATTCGATCTGAAGCTTTTGCTCGCAAATTACAGACATAAAACTCACACAAACAGAACAGCCATAAACTTTTACAACAAACAAACACCAGAATACCAGAAAAAAGAAGGAAACAAACAAATACAAAGAAAATAAAATGGTGGGAATGTCAGGGGAGGGAAGGATAGAGTCCCATCAAGATTACAGTTACAAATGATGTTCATTTATGGATTTCGATTTGATTACAGTGGAGCAAATTGCAAGTGACGTGCCAACAATTGGATTGCATGCAGCGACATGCCGAGGGACATGGTCATTTGTGGCAGAAACAGGCAATCGTCTTAAATGAACAGGGCCAACCACAAAGTCTCAAGACTGATAAGCAGGCTAAGGACAAGTCATCCTCATCAATACGAGAAGAGGGAGCATCAACAGCATCTGGAGGAGGAGCTACCACATCAATGGACTTAGATGGGCGACCGTCGACAAGTGCGAGTGGGCAGCCAGTTGGCATAACAGGCACTTCCGGTATGACTGCACTGGCGGCACCGGAAACAGCGGCAGTGCCTGCGGCTGGCAACAGCAATGTGGAGCAGCGAACAACACCATCCCCTGCCACGCCATTAACGGAGACGGCATTGGGCAAGCCCAATGATTGGGTTGTTATTCCAGTGTTTGCGGATATTGTTAAATTGGCATTGGGCGAGCGGGAAAACTGTTTGCAGCGGTAAGTTTAATTTGCCTGGAACCTACCCAATTTGATTGATGTTGCAACTTTACTTATTCTGCTGTTATACGATATCTTTTCTAAGGACGAGAATCAATCAAGGTCATATGAGGTCATATAAGCTCATTAAATAAGCCACGAATGCGTAAATCAAATAGAGTATAGAAATTTAGCTCACAGAAAAATACGAGTATTTTTGATATAGAAAGAGTATTTAAAAATGTCACCAACGATGTCAGAATATCCGTGTAAATTTCAGTATGAAACTCACAATAATTGAGTCGAACAACATCGGCAGAAAGCGTATCGTGTATCAGAATTTATAAAATACAAGAGCCGCACCAAATCCAGTAACAGATAAATCTCTTAGCCAAAGGGTCCTATGGTTAATTTATTGCTCATCATCCGTTAACGCATCCGCGCCAGCATTCACAATAAATTGGATTTCGCACTCAGTTATCGTTTGAAAATATATAGGTATTCATGTACTCATTTATACATATGTATATATATTTATGTTTCAAATTAATTAACCGCAGAGAGGCCAAATAAGTGAGGAGGATAAAAATCATTTTCATGGCAGCTCAACTCGTAAAATGGGGACTATAAATAGGCTTTTCTTTTTACCATAATTTATTTTTATATCATTGAATGGAAGCGTTGAAGAGTGAAATCTCTGGCAATAAATATGCGCACATACATATATTTGTTTTTCTTATTTTGGAGCATTTATTTTCAATTGACATTAAAGTGTGGACTTATCAAAATAAATGAATAAATATTGAAGCTTAATGGTGTTGAAATTATTCTGATGCTTTTAGTTTGCTTCAAATTATAATGCTTCAACTTCTTTGTTTTCTGTTCGGTAAATATTTTATTTTAATTTGGGTGTTCGATCGGAAATAATTATTGGATTTGGAGATAACGATGTTTAAATTGGAGTTTCCTATTAATTATTCTGTTGGTGTGAGTATTTTTCTGTTTCGATTTATTTACTTTATCCCAATTGATTCACAACTAAATTAAAGCGTCGCGAAACGGGGTTGGTTGATGTGCAGTTTCCTATCAATTAGTGCATCTAAGTGACTCTACCTGCTCTTTGGTTAAAATTTATCTTTTGACCTTTTGATTTCATACTCTCAGCCATTTAAATGCAATATAAAAGACATTAAAACACCAGATATTCCTCTTTTAGTCCCGCCATGAAATAGTAGTCCTGTTGGGCCGAACGATACCGAGCAGAAACCAACAATAAAGTATGCATCGGCAATCAGGACACCGTGGTCACAATTGACCTCATTAGACACACACACACAGCAGTCAACTCTCTCAAACATTCAAAGGAGTAACAGCATATATGCATCTGTCGTAATTATAAGCCATAGAATACTATTGGCAATTTATACTGATAATATTTCGCTGAAAAAGCGAAACGAAGAAATGCCAGTCGACTAAGATATAAAAGTGTTTTATTTTCTTTCTGTATAAAACCCTAACAAACGGACTGAGAACTGGAGATGTTGGCCCCGAAGAACGGTCATATTTCTCCAGTCATGCCAGATGAGTCTTCCTTCCAAGATATCCTTGATATCAGAGACCAAAATCTACACGAATACTATATACCCCTGTGCTTTATGAATACTTCGCACAAATACAGAAATCAACTTTTTCCTTCAACAACTTTCGATGTTGCATTAAGTTTCGCTGTCAAATTAAGCGTGAAACGGAGCCGTCTCTGCATTAATTTCATAGCTACCCGCACCCCGAAAGCCTCCCTTAAGCCTTTTTCCCTTTTAAGCTGCCTCCACCCAAAACCATTTGAGCCCTGCACCATTTTGCATTGCAAATAATCCCCATGACTTTTTATCATCGAGCAAAACATACTTTTCTCACTCGCTGCCACTCTTTCATTCTACCCTTTCTTTCCACTCACTCATACGTTTTTCCTTTTTCCCTCCTCTCTCTTTTGTGTGTGCAGCTTGCAAAATGGCCACATCAATATGGCGGCCTTCGATCGGATGGCGGCCATTGTCGGCGCGTTCACGATGAAAGCGGCCCAGGCGTCGTTCAGCGGCGGGTACGAGCACTTTGGCCGGCATATGAAGCCAACTACAAAACTCGGCCAAGCGGGTAAGTAATATTCGCAAAAGTCAATCTTATTCAACTTGAATAAATCTTGGCGCAAGACTATCGCCTATCGCCTAACCACCAGCCCCACCTTCCTCCTTAGCAGTAATCCTGAGCAACACTTGTTCCTATAAAAAATCAATTCCAGGCTGTTACGCTCCTTAACCTTTGGTATTTACTGTCTGAAGTGATGATGACCAATATGAACCAAGGGCAAAACAGCAGATTGGAAAGAAAACAAGCTAAATTAGTAGGCATATTTCTGTGGAAATTTGTCAAAGAATTATTGTATGTATTCAAAAATTGTAAATAATTTATTCTAGTGATGACTTTTTGTCAAGTCTTGCTATTATAACTAAGACAAAAAATTTCCATATTTGATTGTGTGCTTCCGGAATAAACGTCACAATGGGACTAAATTAAAATTACAACAATATGAAAAACAATTTTTGATAGGTATATTAGTGGAGGAAAATAATCAAAAGAACAACATAAGCAAAATGTAATAATATATTCAGAAACACACACAATTCATGGAATATTTTGGCTAGAAAAGTTAATGATTAGGGAAGATATGAAAATCTAAAAAGAATTGTTTAGGTTTAAGATTTAAACTTTAGGCTGAAAAAAACACCATAAATTCTATGGATGCTGTATAAAAATTGGAAACACTTTACAGTTTTTCTTACAAATAAATTTAAAAATCCTAGGAAAAACATACTAAACAAATATAGAGTTATACAGTTACAAAATCTCATTTGAATTAGTATGCACCATTCCGATGAAATTCTCCACCAAAAGGATAAGAAAAGTTCCAACATGAACTTCCATTAATACTAGCAGAAAAAGCAGATAAAGCAATCCCTAGACAACGAATGGCTGCGATGATCCCATCCCAAAACAACAACGATTAGCAGGAAGCAAGGGAAACTTTATCGGTCAGTACCTGACGTCATAACAATATGGAACCACATTATCATCGGTATATTCTGTCATTCGCGTTGGGACTATGACGTTAATAATGAAAGTTTTAGATATCATGGAGAAACCCTGAAAAATTGTCGCGAAAATAGACTTAAAATCTT
>JAWNKY010002247.1:0-61034 GCA_035041765.1 Drosophila algonquin | reverse complement strand
GAAAACTTTCCTCAGCTTTCTCCTCTCCTATTTGTGTGTGTGTGTTGTGTATTTGTGTGTGCTTGGATTTTTCCATTTTCCTTTTTCCTCGTTTCTACTCTCCGTATTTTATCGCATTTTTCCACATTTTTCACTGGCACTCGGTGCCGCCAAGTGTTTCGATACCATTACAAGTGGGTCATTTTGACCAGAACTTCTGTAATGGATGAAAAGAGGTACATGTGATTCTTTAAAGCACACGAGTGCATGCATATGTATTTTCATTAGAAGAATTTGAATAGAATTTCGTTTGTCTACGTATGAAAGGACTCTTTAGAATATAAATTCACTGACTGATTCCTGATTAGTTCACTTATTAAAATGATGTTGGTTCGGAATTTTCTAACTTTAAATTTGAAAAGATTTTAATTTTAAGATCTTACTCTTAAGAGATATATTTTTGAAACGTAAAATTTGTTGTAATTTCAATAAATATACTTGAAAACTATTTTATATAGTCAGATCAACCCTCGGTGAAGTGTAGTTTCAGCCTCGGTCCCCGGCTACAAGCTTTAGTTTCCTGTTTTGTTTGCTTTTCTCAGTTTTGTGTAGAGTTTAAGTGCAGCGAGCTGTTGGCTGAGGGGAAACGCGGAAGAACACTTAACCCTCTGTTCTATGTGTGCACGTCTGCTAGTTAAATTGTTTAAATGCCTGAGGGAAAAATTAAATCTGTTCATTGCCACTAGCACAGAACACTTTGGGCGTTATTGTATAAACGTGGCAATTAAAATATAAGCCAGAGAAATATGCAAACTAGCGATCCACAAACGAAATATGTACAAAAAAACAAGTTGGGGAGAGAAAAACAAGAAAACGATTAAAGCTAAAACTAAGGTCAAGCCGATCATAGCCAAAAATCTAATTTCCTTCTGTTTTACCACCGTATCTCCGCTTCATGTTTATGCAAATCCTTTTACCATGAAGGACCTTTCCATTTATCACAGTCTTAACTCACACACCCATCCGTTCGCATTCATCCTTCTGCGGCCCCATTTTGCCACTGATGTGTCGCTAATTAATTCAAATTAATAACCGCAATAAAACCACAGACAGACACTTTATGACCACAAATTGCTCATGAACTTGGATAAATCTTAGCACAAGACTATCGCCTTCTTAACCACCAGCCCAACCGCCCTCCAGAGCAGTTACCCCAGGGAACCCTTGTTTTCACAACAATTCATTTCCGGTCTGTGGTTTCTCAGCCCCAAGTATTTATTGTTTTGGGCGATGATGAAAAATATTAAAGCAGGAGGCAAAGCAGGGGGCATAGCAAGAGGCAAAATATTGATCTTATTTATGTTACATTTGTTGGAATTTTCATGCAGAATTAGTTTTTAAAGGATTGAGTAGGTACCTATGTATGTATGTATTTATCTATAGTATGTTTAATTTCGGGAACTGCTTACAAAGCCATGTCCGACATGGGATCTTAATTGTACTAGCTGCCAGAGCCATAGACTATGGAATAAATTAAATATATGGTATAGGGCTAGATGTGTACAATATTTACAGATGTATGTATGTATGTTATTCTCTGTATGTCATTCGTTGTATGTTTTCTGTGGAGCGATTGCTTAGTTACTTGCTGATATTTCGGTTTTTGAAGATAATTTTTTTTAAATAATTATAAATGTAAAAACTAAGTATTACAAAATGGCACTAAGCACAAATTATAAAAATATAACCAATATTGTATGTGGATAATAATACATAGAGTAATACAGACGTACAATTCAAAGAATGATTTGGCTAGATAATTAACGATTCAAAATTAAGAAAGACATTCTAAGTAAGAATTCTGACATGTTTAAGATTGGAAACTTTAGACTGACAAAAAACAGAAACACAGAAAAAAACACCATTCATCTAATGGCTTCTATATAAAACAGGGACAATTTTACAGTTTTTCTTACATATAAATTAATAAAGCACTTGAAAAAAACATACATAAAATTCCCAAGAAAACAGAAAGTTACGAAATTTCATTTGAATTAGTATGCACCAGGCGGACACAACTTCAAATGAAATTTCCACCAAAAAGCCAAGAAAAGTCCAACACGAAGTGCAATTAATCCGCGCATCCTCAACCATCAAGATAAACCAGACTTTATTCGCAGAGTAAATATAAACTGGAAAACTTCACATATCTCCAGGGCCCAGACGGCAGAACAAAGATATGAAACAGCTCCAGAAAGCAGGCAACATTCAACAAAAACTACATTGCAAATGCAACAAAAATTGCAACAAGGTGCACCACGTGCTGTGTTGTGTAGTCGGAGAGTGTAAAAAGTTTTTCGCTCATTTTGTTCTTTTTAAAATCCTTCTTGGAGCTGTCAGCAGTGCCCAGCAAGATGATATATTTTTCACGGAATGTGCACATGACAAAAAGACCTGAAAAAATCCCCATCCCAAGGACAGAGAGGGAGAAGGAGAAAGAAGAGGTTGTGGCAAGTGGGTGAAACATGTTGCATGAAAACGGGCAAAGACATCAAAAAGGAACAAGAAAGTGCAGACATGAAAGGCCCCAGCACACATAGAGACCCACGAACTCATTATAAACCCAGGCAGAGTAAGGCAACTTTTGAAGGCCCTTGCTACTGGCAAAAACCAACAGCCAGAAGCGTAAAAACATTCGACTTGGTAGCCGAATCAATAGATACCCCTTCAGAGCTATGCTTCTTAAGATTCAAGCAATCGATTTTAACGGAGTTTTATTAAAAAATATACTCACTAGATTTGATCAAAAACCAGACAGGCTGGCATACGTACTTTGATGCTGATCAAAATTATGTTGAGCAGATATTCTTAATATATAAAAGAATATTTGCTCAAGCCCAGAACACCCTCTGTTAGGGTATAAAACCCACATCAGAAGCATAGAAAGAAGTTGTCTTTGGGTGTTGCGGCAAAACGCATCGACAGCACCGGAAGCAAAGGAGAAATGAATGAAAACTTATGGAGGAGAGCATTTTTTGTGGTGTGTTTTTATGCCTGGTAATTCAGCAGCCTCATCCTCATGCACAGCCCAGGCCTAAGCCTGGGGCGGGAAAACTTTATCGGTGAGTGGCTGATGTCATGCATAATGGTGGAGGCAAATGAGATTTACGAGGAAACACACAAGACGAGTGTGAAGTAGGGGAACTTCTGGCAAACCCAGTAAACTCTGCTTACCTTTGAGGAAGAAATTGGTTTGTGAGGGAAGGCTCCACAACATGAATATTTTTAATCTAAGCACTCTCCTTAGCAAGTTTTTCTGACAGAAATAAGAGGGGAAAGTATTTAATTAACGAAAAAAGCTATTTTAGCAACCAACCAGATGTTGAAGATATTTTAGTCCTATTACAATGCATTTTGAGGGAATATTAGCACAAACTATTGAGGGTTCTTGCAAACCCTGCAAAACCCCATTTACTTTTGAGAGGAAAAGCGACTTAGGGAACCAAATATTCATGAATATAAAACTATAATGGGAAAGCTTGTTCCTACTTAAATAAGTATTCAAACCTTTACAAAACACATTTCCCCCAAGCAAGCTCTTCAACTTGGTTCAGTTTCTTACATATAATTGTGGGGGGACAAGTTTTTCCTATATAGACAGGATATTTCACCTTAATAGGGACTTGAACTTTTGTGTTATATAAATGGTTTACTTCAAGTGTGTTTATTAGGTAAAGAACTGTTGAAAGATTCCCCCAAAGGTATCATAATTTCATATATAAGAAAGTAACCCGGAAATCCACATCAAGGTCCAGATTGTGGTGACATGCCTTCAAGAGTGCACACTTAAAATAAATTATAAACAAAAATATTAAGAATACAAATCTATTTAAGGCTACGGTGTGTCTCGGTTTCCTTTTGTTAGCGACTTTAAAATTGAGAAAAGTTTAAGTAAAAAGTTGGTCTTGTTATTGTGGTTATATTTGTTTTTGATGTCGCATCGATGACAAACTTGTTTTCCCCACTTTTTTTAGGGATCCGTTCCTTTGCGGTTGGAGTAGTTGCTTAGCTAAGTCAACCGACCATCTTCTAAATCAGTCTCCTCAGCATACAACCAAACAAAAAACTGTCCATCAGCTCAGAAAAGTTAAGCTAAACTTTAAGCCAACGTCAGCAACGTAAATGCAAACGAAGTCCCTGCGAAAAATACGAATAAAAGTTTATTTCTAAGTTTTGATGCACTTTCGAAAACTGCATAAATAAATGTTGGGTTTCTCGTCTTCTTTGGGAGTCCTTGTTCCCCAAGTCCTTCGCACACACACACACACACACACACACACGAAGACAGTGGATGTTGGTTTATGGTAAATGCTTTTTGAGTTAAGCCAACATATTGACCAACAGAAATGGGGCTTTCAGACTGAAGATTAAGGTTGATCCTTTGGATCCTTTCGAAGCTAATGCTTCACGATGGGGAGCTACATTGGCATATTCTGACATTCGCGTTGGGACTATGACGTTAATAATGACGGTTTTAGGTATAATGGACACGTCCTGAAAAATTGTCCCGAAAATACACTTCCCTGATGACAAAATTTTCTCTCAAATTTAATCAACTTTCTTGACTCCATCGTGTTGGCTTTATAATCGTCCGCTATACTTTGTTCTTTCCAGCCCATCAACTTTTGTGCCCGGATGGAGCACTTGTGCAGCATTTTCAGTTGATTTGAGCCTTTCGTGTTTCTATTTTCCCATCCACAACTAAACAAGCTGCTTATTCTCAGCTTTTTTCAGCCTTATTCACGTAATCTTTATTCCCGCATCCTTGAAAGTTTTACCTGACATAACAAAAGCCACAACATGACCCGAGTGGAGCTCTCTATAGAATTATGTACCCTCCTCTCTTCGTTTTTTATAACCCGCTCACTTGTGCCGAGAAATATGTTCGCCATGGCAGGAATTTCTTAATAGAAACCCCTTAATACAGAGGTAATTGTGTGCTAGCCGATTGTCTGGTCTCTTAGTTTGCCCTGGTTGTTAACCCAGTTAAAACTCCCAGGAAAAGTATGTCGGATTAAATGCATACGATATGTTGCTTGAATGTACAGTCTGGGAGTCCCCAAGTAGCTGGAATGCTCATTGGCTGTTAAGCAGGTGGGTTTAGGAATAAATCCTTATTAGTCCGCTTTTAAAGTGGTCTTAAGAATGTCGATATTTTTATTATTAACTCGCATCTAGCAAGCAATTCCTGATCAGTTTAATGCAGGTTATGTCGATACTGAATCTGGGCTATTAGGTGTCAAAAGGGTCGCAAAGAAATTTCGCCAAATTCCATCAAACATGACTCTGCTCTCAAGACCGACAAGAAACTAAATAAAGATTATATGCCGCGCCAACCTTCAAATATCTAAACGTATCAACACTAACTAAAGGCAAAGATAAACTATGAAAGCCCTGCCAAGCAATTTACCAAAGACCAAAGGCACAACAAAAATGCTTTCAAAATCCTATCAAAGGATCACAAAAGATTTAATTGTTTTTTCTTTTCGCTTTGCATATTTCTTGCAATATTTTATTCTATTTATTTTTACGTTATATAATTTATTTTTCTTTGAAAATCTAACCATACTCGTACGCCATATTGTCGTACTCGTACACTCTTGGCTGTGAAGACAAGAGCATTGTTATGTGAGGGACGCACTCCAGGCCCTCCCGCTTTATGCGGGTATGTGATATGACTGGAAAAGGAGAAAAATAAAGAAAATTAGAATAAAGAAAAAAGGACAAGCGATGCATCCGAAAAAAAAAGGAAAACCCTGCTCCCACTCGAATGCGATGTTGAGGCCCGTCTCTATGGGAACAGCCTCGTCCTGTGCTGTCTGGCGGGACCTTCCTTCCCCGCCTCTCCAAGGGGTGACATGTCAACACAGCTATGCCTATTGGATAGGGCACGTCTGCTCCGGCATGGCACAAGAACTCGAAAGGCACTTCACGAAATTCCAAAGCGAAGAGCATGCAGAAATTGCATTTAGATGAGCGAAGAAAATTGCTAAAAATAATATTTGCTTTTGAGGGAATTTCGAAATGAAAATGTTTATCTTAAAACCGTTAAATACATTTTCTGGGTTCTCGCAGAATAATCATCGTATCCAGTGTCAAATATCAGGACCACAGAACGGAGCCAAATTTGTATTCAAATCTACAATTAATTGCACTACTCAACAAAATTGTGGTGATAGAGGATGTGTGTAACGCTCAGAAGGAAGCGTTTCCGAAGCCCTAAAGTATTAATATTCTCGATCAGCACCAATAGGCGAGTCGATATAGCTATTTCTGTCTGTCCGTCCGTCTTCATGAGCGCCTAGATCTCAGAGACTATAAAAGCTAGAGCAACCAATTTTTGTATCGAGTCTCCTGTGTCCTCCGCCCCCTTCCGCCCACACAAAGGACGAAAATCTGTGGCATACACAATTTTTAAGATTCGAGAAAACTACTGCAACATAGCCGTTTATCCATCGATTCATCGACACAATTAATGTGTCTATCTAAAACCAAAAATTCATTATAGCTACATGCTTTGGCCTTTCTGAACTGTCAAATTCAAAACTAGAGATAAGAAACTTAAGCTACATATGTGACAAATAGAAGAGAAAAATCAATGAAAAAATAATCCCAGATTTTAAAAAAATTAAAAAAAAAAAAAATAAAACTTGGAAAAAAACAAATTCTTTAAAGCATTTTCAATCCATTTTGGACCATAGCAGGAATGTCGTGTGGACTAGTGTTGTTAATAGCTTCTATGAATGCCAAGGCCATCAAGTCCAAGAAATTTCGCACTTGCATGCAGAGCACAAGCACAGACCCCGTAGAGATCCTTGGTATGAGGATTTTAAATAACTGCAACTAATTTGCATACATTTGTATATGTATCAGTTTGTGTGGGTCTGCTCTGTGCACCTGTGTGTTATTTCAATTTTGCTCATTAGGCCTTAGATGTCGTAATTAGGACAGCACCCAATGAGTGGAAGTCAAACCAAATTCATATAAACTTTGCATTATGGTGAGTCCTTCGTCCGGGCCAATGGCAATGCAAAATCATAGAATGATTCTCATCATCTTAGTCGTTGGGAGACTCTTTCGGCAATCTCTCGGTCTTTTGTGTCCATTGTTGAATTGCAAAATTAAATTATAAATTGCATAGCCAAGGAAAATTTGTGCACTGGGTTCTTAATGGAAACCAATTAATGGTTCTTAATGGTTCTTTATGGTTCTCAATGGGCATACATTTTCATGTTTGAGAAATTGCACTCCTCTCATATATTTCACATGAAAACGAATTATAAATGAACATCGATAAATATTGCGAAGCAAAATTAAGAGAAGGAATTTCCACAGCCAATTTCTGGACTAAAATTCCCTTGAGAGCAATTAGGTAAAATTAGACGTATAGACGACGTTCTGAAAACGAAGTTCAGATCTATAGCAACCGTGAAAAAAACACTTCCTGTTTTCAGCATAGATACCATGCTATTTGCATAGCTATTTCAAAGGAAACATCAAGGCATCAATAAAAATTGAATTTTCAAAAACAATGCCTTCCATTCAGTATTTCTATTGTTCCAACGCTTTTGAAACAGTTGCCATTGAGCAGGTGAAATTGTGAACATTTATATTGTCTTAGTCAGTGTCGTCGAAAAGGCCTGACAGGCCGGCCGTCAGTTCAGACATTCCAGAAAAATACATACAGATAAAAGGAAACTGCAGTTAGTAACAGTCCTCGGCATACCCCAATACTTGTTCCATCTACCCTCCTAAGCCGACTAACAGCCGCACGTTATTGGAATTCAGCTGCGGGCAGATTTCGTTTTGTTTTCTTCCTCACAGAAAAGTCTGTGTCCCGGGTGTGGGTGTGGAAAAATGACCATAGACTGTCCTTGTTATCTATCACCTGTCTGGTCTGTCATTCTTCCCGGACACACCACTCCCACTCAACCTCCCTTCTGTTTTTGAGTCAAGACAATTTTACAGTAGTTTCGTCTGTCGGCTGTTGATGGTTCTCGACTCTCGGGAGGAAGCTGTGCGCGCCGGAGGCAAGTAATTGATGCCTCACTGAGCTAGGAAATAAAATATATTCTATCCCAGGCATTGAGGAAAAGCGATTTTTCTAGAAAATAGCTGCAGTATTTATAATTTGGTCTGATAGAGAATCTTTTTTACCCTGTAAGGAACATGATTTGTCATCTAGATTCCAGATTCTAGAGTATAAATGGTGATTCGGAGTCGAAGTAGTACACTAGTACATCGAATAGATTTAATCCTTTTAGTGCACACCCTTGCCATAGAAAAAAAGCGATCTTCTAGGGTATACAAAATGTAATCTTTTTTTGTCTTAATTTCTCTCCTGTCAATTCCCACCGCAATCAAACAATCAAAACCCATGGTTAAATTTCTCCAGCATACGTATGTACATACTCTATGAACTGCAATCAGTTTGAGGTTTAATTTCTCATATTTTTAGGCGCCAAGGCTTTTAGATACCACCAGTCAGGGTATGGTATAAAATAAGTTCCAAAAATAAAACGAACTGAACCGAGCCGAGCCGCCTCACAAATCTTTGGGCCCCTCGAAAAGGGGAAAATATTTACACGCCACACACGACTCCATTACAACAAGACAAGAGGAAATGGGTCTAAGGGAAAAAAGTTGATGCCAAGCAGAGCCATGGGTTTTGCTGTTCCATAACCAGAGGCAACATTTCTTTCATTGTAAGGGGTGCTGAGTGGGTGGGGTGGATATTTGTGTGGCGCAGCAAACGCCGTTGGCACAGCTTGGAGAGAATTTTCAGAGCATGTTTCAGGCGGATGTTTTGTAGTTTATTTGTGCTCAAGCATAGGGAGAGTGTGTGAGCACAAATCCTATAAGCTCAGTAGGAGGCAGGGATAGAGGACACAGGACGACAGGGTATGGCTTGCAGAGCCATGCCACATTTTGTGGCAAGTCAAGCGCACATCTGTTGACCGAAAGCGCTGACCAAACAAGGCTGCTTCCCAAACATTGTAAAATTTTAATGGGCTCATAGTGTGAATTGGACATCGCACCATTCCACACTCCTTTGTACTATCCTTTGCAGTCAACCTCCTTCGCCTCATGCACACGGGAAAATATACAGCATTTTTTCTTACAACTTTATTAAGTTTCCGTCTATTAAAATGGCAGAGAGTACTGCCCCGAAAAACCAACGCTCTTGTCAGCACTTGACCGCCATCTAACCCATTCCCCACAAGAGTTCCGGGTCAAGTTGTTCTACTTGAACGGTTTTCGGGATTATGACGATGTGTGGCGAGGCAAATGGCCTGACTTCGGAGAGGTGCAAACAAATCTGAAAAATCTGGTTGCAAGTTCCTCTCAACATATTTATCCCTCTCTATCCCGGAGAATATGCATCAAATTCCTTGCATAAATTAAAATGATAATTGAAGTTCCGGCTGGTGGGCGAGGGGAATCGTTTCGCACATTTGCTTACATCAAATTTAAATATTGCTACTCTCTGGCTTCATTAATTTTAACTGTATTCGCCCAAAAGCCTTGTTTACCATTCTCTCCGGGTGCGTGGTAAAAATAAGTAAACAAATGGCGAGCCCTCCAGGCTCCATCGCATACCATCAAACACGTGCCGGACCATAGCCAGCAAAAAAAAAACAGGAAAGGAATGCTAGTTTTAGAAAGCCGTAGCTTGAAATACTCTTTGATTTTTCAACTATTTTTCTGTGCGAAGAATAAGTGCTCAACAATTTTTAATTCTATAGTTTAGCCTTAAAGGTATGTATGTACATATATTCATTTCTCCAGTTTCAAAGCGTCTTTCGAAGAATCCCCTTATGATAGTTTAGCAGCAGTTCCCCTAAATCACGATACCCCCTGTAAGGTTATTCAAATGTCAAACATTTCGGCACGCATCACTGAGATTTTTTCGGACCATTTGAAGTGTGTACGAGTATGTATTTCCGAGTTTGTGTGTGTACTGTGGGTCTATTCCTGTGTCCGCTCGAGTGTCCTTTTCAATCAAGTGGACACAAAAACTTAAATAACACTTTTGTTATTTTGTCGATTTTTCTTTGGTCCACAGTCATGAGTAGAAACAAAACTTGTGCCATTTCTGATACTATTTTAAAGCAGATAATTTTGATATGTTCCATTAACGACTGTGTGCTTGTCTTATTGCAGAACTAATGATGGCCTCATTCGACTGCGAGGAACCCAATAATGCTGAAAAGCTAATGTATGATCTAAACTAGTCCTAACCCGAATGATAGTTGTAGTTTCAACTAAACTGTATAAACCACTAAGAAGGCATTTAATGTTAACTAAAGCTACTAGTCTAAATCCATTTGTACATATGTATGTGTTAGCCAAAGCACTCACAGACATTAATCAGTAATCCATAAGTAGCGAACATCTAAAATATTAGTTGTAAGAACTATTGAAACTATACATATGTGTGTGCAAGAACCTTAAATATATGCAAAACTAACTAAATAAATAATACATTTACAAGACTAGCACTAATTGGTCTAGCTAAGCAATTACGCTCTCTCTCTCTCTCTCTCTTGAAGGATGTAACGGACGGTAACGTATGAAAATAGCTAGAACATTGGTTATTAGGTTTCTTCTGGATTACAAATACTTATCTAGTTCAAGCCGCTATGCCCACTTCTGGGACACGTTTGTTTCAAATGCGGTTTTTCAACTTTAATACGGTCGACATTTGAACTGTAACGAAATAGAAACTAGTGGCGATACACATTCTCCTGTATATAATGTTAAATGGAGTAGAAACTGCGGAAAATATTCCGCTGGGAGCTACAGTGCCGCTTTACATCTTCCACATAATCTTACTTGCCTGTACAAAACATATATATATGTTTATACATATATATGTATGTTTATTGCCGAAGTGCAATAAGGACTTGTAATAATAATAATTTTTAACCTTTTACATGCCCCAGTCAACCTCATCAAATACTTGGACTGCTTGTAATAATTTATTTAGAAATAGACATCTTTGCTATTCGATACGCAGAACTTTTCACAACTTATTTGTTAGGATTTAATGTCGATTGGGTTATTCTTGTTCTTTTATTTCGATTCTTGTTGATATTTACGATCTCCTCCGGACAAGTCAGACACCAGTTGCAAGGCTTGTTGTACCCCACACAGGTGAAGTCGCCTGCGCATGGATAGCGTAACGTTCCGGTACACAGGACATTCTATTTTACCAGCAGCGGACACAGATTGTTTGTGCAGGCGAATGCCACCTCGGTGTCAATGTGCAGCAGCCGCAGAGCCAGCAGAACCTTCACAGCCATTCTGATCCCGTCTTAGCTTTTTTGGATGAGGACAAGCAGCTTTTATATCGTGTCATGCCACCAGAGAAACCGGTGATTGGGAGGGTATAAAGGCGGGCACGGTCAATTTTCTTTTCCTTATCTAACATGGAGGCCACACGCATTCTGATGCTGCGGCAAATTTTGGCTACGCTTACCACTACACTGACTCTCGTTGACTCCTTCAACTAAATTTCTATCCCCGGCTGTGACTTGCAGACGGAGAACCAAGGGAGAATCGCGAGTGGTTTTGCAGGTAAGTCCATATCCACGTTGGATGAACATTTTTATCTATGCATTTTAACTATATTTTCAGCTTTGCTAAACTTCCCAAAGGCCCATTGCGATGGACTCAATAAAAAGTGTTGTCTAAATGGCTGCTGCCGGGAGACCTGTCTGAAATAGTTTTGTAAATTACATGTTAATACATTAATTACATTAATACATTTTAATTATATAGTTTTAATAAAAGATTCAACAAAAAAAGAGAGCAGGATATGTGCGATTTTGGATGCACCACATAAGGTGTGCGAAATAATTGAACTTACAAACATAAACAACTTAAATAAAACTGTAATTTCATGATTTATTTTTTTCAAATTTTTCCTTAAAGTTAACAAAATAACAATTCAAAAAAAGTCGACGAAATTTTTATTTGGAAATGATTGTTTTTTTTTTAAATGAAATTAATATTTTTTGGAGCGAAATAAATGAACTGATAATTTCAAAAGTATGCTATTTTCTTAAATTACTTTAAATTAAATATTCTTAAATAAACTTTTATTACTTAAATGTGCTCTCCTTTGCTATTTAAGGTCTTTGTAATTCGCCCTGGCATTGAGTCTATTAACTTTTGGAGTAGGGATACATCCAATTTCGCCCACTCCCTTACAATAGCCTCCTTTAACTCCTTCAAGGTACTAAATTGACGTCCGTGCATGTAAACTTTGCTGGAAAGTATGCCCCAAAGGTTTTCTATGGGGTTGAGATCAGGACTTTTTGCTGGCCACTCCAAACCGGGATTTGTTTCTCATCAAAAAATTTTTTTGTGTACTTCGAGACGTGGATTGGAGCATTGTCCTGTTGAAAAATCCATGAATCTCCAAAACATCTTTCTCCAATGAGTACTTCGTCTAAAAGTTCAACATATTTCTCAGAGTTCATTTTGTGTGTTACAAAGCATATTGGACTCTTTCCATTATAACCAAATGCAGCCCACACATAAGCGACCCTCCTTGGAAATTACGAGAAATTTTGACCTGCTTTGGAGCCCTGGTATTTCTCTAATAATATTGATAGCCATCTGGACCATCTAAATTAATTTTTTTTTCATTTTTTTTTCACTGAAGATGATATTTTGCTACTCCAAATCAAATTGCATTCGGGCTACTTTATGCCGAGGGAGTAGTTGACACACCCTTTTTTCGTACGAAACGGTTTGATCGGCCCTCAATATTTATTGCACTCGACGCTTTGATACAGGCAGAGCCAGTTCGTGATAAATTAGGGCTGCGCTCTGGTTTTCTTTTACCGCTAAGCTTTTTATACGTCGCATATCACGTTCTTGCAGTAACGGTGGGCGACCCGTGCGAGGCTTTTTCCCATGATTTACTGGATCTTTTAAACATTTTTGGATTGTGAAATAGCTTCTGTGCACTTTGGTAGCGATTTACTGTATAAAAATATAAAATATAAAATAAAGCATCCCCATTGGCATCCCCATGGCAACCCCATTTCGCGATATGCTGAAATTTTTGTTCGCTCATCATTTGAAAAATATCGACTTTGAGACATTCTATTGAAAATAATTGCATTTAATATGAAACATATGAAACAGCTTTATACCACCAAAAACTCACTTTAAATGTTGATCTAAACAAAAACGCAAAGAAAACAAATCACTTTGATGCTCTGATGCACTTCGAAGATGCCATCGAAAACTGTTGTAAGCTCAATTATTTCGTTCTGCATTACGAGACGCGAGAGCTTTCATGAAATAATAACGGAACCTAATTTGTTTTTGTATTGCACTTTGTTATTGCCAGCACAGTAAGTACGAATATCTGTGCAAAAAGAAGTAGATCAAACCCAACGAATGATCATAAACAGCAGATCATAAACATTGTAAGGTGACTTTTTTCGCATAATATTAAAAAAAACATAGAACAAAACGCAGCCGGTAGGATTCGAACCTACGCTCCCAGAGGGAATCTGATTTCTAGTCAGACGCCTTAACCGCTCGGCCACGGCTGCTTGTTGACAGCGCGGCGCCAAATGCTTATTTTGGGGTTACAAAATATTCCCAATATAAAATGACTAGATAATATTATGTTAACACTGCAGAAAATATTATGTTAACACTGCAGAAAAAGCTTACGATGAAAATACATGTGCGTATCTCGAAGTTATTTTAAGTAATCCAAGATGTACATATAAAATATATAAAAACTTAAATAACAGGAAGCTAATAAAAAATGTTGGTTATATGCGCATTATAAATTCTGGTGAATGTACATAATTGAAAAATGATAAAAATTAAATGAATATCAATATACAATATGTATTACACATAAATTCATATGTACACGAAAATATACCATCAGATATGGTCCGGTTATTCCAAAAAGTTGCGAATTGACTGACATATCGCAAAAGTGGGCGCTGTGGTTTTCGCAGGTCGTAAGATTCTTACGATTTAAAATAAATAAATAAATAAATTTAAAAATGTTTTTAGCACATAAAAACAAAATTTGTATGAGCGGGCATAATAATATAAACATATTTGCCAATGTTTTAGGTTTATATTTATACATTGAACATGTATTTGAGTATTTCTTAATGTATTCAATTAATATCTTTATGCCACCTCAAATTTTACAAATTTACGATTTTACGTACGATTTTTTGCGAAATTACGGAGCATAATCTGCATAATCAATATTTTAAATAAATAGCTGGACAATTGTCGACCGAAGTATTCCACTGCTTTTAAACCGATTCAAGCTATTTTGTTTATTTAACTGTTATTTATTCATAACTTTACATACACATTTATAAATACACATTTACAAATACATTTATAAATACACTCATACAGGTATACATACATATATTCATATTTGATTGCTCACACACTTTTTGCAAAAACTGTAAACACAAACAAATCTTGTCTGCGACTAACAACTGGTAAAGATCAGAAAAAGTACAAAACATCGTAGCCATCGTTGGGCGAATTTTCTTTTTGGTTTTGTTTCTTTGACTCGAAATGCATCGTAGTACAAAATGATTCAAAATTATTCAAAAATCATATAAACACTTATATAAAACGAAGTCTACAATAAGGCATTTGGTTTTTATATTTTATATGCTGCGAGTGCTTGTGCGTGTTTGACCGGATACTTATAATTTATAATTACTGGCATAATATTTTTGTATATCGTGTGCGTGGTATGTGGTATGTGGTATGTGGTATGTATGTGTTTTTGTTTTGTGTACAGTCGCCATATAAAAATATAGTTAAAACCCTGTGGTATTAAAAATAAGAATGCTAATAAATATGAATTTCGCTTATAAGTACATGGGTACATACGTATTACATCAGTAAACTAACTAAAATATAATTTAGGGGGATACATTATATGCTTGGCTTTTCGAATTTTCATAAAAAGTAAACTGTTGTCCCATAAACTGTTCAAAACATTCTGGTAATAAACTATTCTCATTTTTAAATGCACTTTACAAAAGTATACATCAATTTGGGCTTTCCTGTTTCCATTGGTGATAATTAAAGTTGCTTCACATCAATTATTATATGTAAGTTCTAAGCTTCCTTTTGGTTTCTCCCTTTTGACAGCGACATCCGATTCTCACACAAAAGCATTTAATAGTTCTATTTCAAACAATTTGTTAGTTTATGGCGTCACCTTGCCCACATCCGCGTGCATTATCACCAGCGATCCCACCATGGCCACCAGTGTACGATCCAACCAGGTGACGGGATTCGGGTAAAAGAAGCCGCCCTCATAGAAACCGAGATGACCGCCATGGGCCACCTCCACGTAGGCTGTATTCTTTCGTGAGACTGTAATACAAAAAACAACAAAAATTAGTAATATAAAACAACAAAAAACATATTAAAACGCCAAAAAACAATAAAAAAAACGGGTTGATTTAATTTTCCCCACGACGCAGCCGGTAGGATTCGAACCTACGCTCCCAGAGGGAATCTGATTTCTAGTCAGACGCCTTAACCGCTCGGCCACGGCTGCTTCTTAATGGGGTGGTGCAGAATGCCAACTTATGCCGGTCAGAGCACACACACAACCTTGTTAAAGCGTTAGACAGCACTGAATTTGGCAATTATATTTAAAGTTGGGCGCACAAGAGTTGAAAGGCCACTTTATAAATTTGATTTGATATTTCATAAACAGACTACTTAGCGAAGTATAGAAATATCAACAGGCTGGATATAAACATATTCTATTCGATTTCTTGGTAAATTATTCCAAAACGATTCCATATAATGCTATAAAACTGTTTGTTACTTACTTGCATACTCCTTGATGGGAAGCAATAATTCCTCTGGTATCAACGGATCATCCTTAGCATTTATAAATATCATGGGCTTCTCTATTGTATCAAAGTAGAACAGCGAGGAGCTCCATTTGTACAGCTCCTGGGTGGTGGCGAAATTGTAGACCTTTCTTGTGTAGGCCTCATCCAGCTCCGGCAAAGTTGCCGCTGCAATTATTTCGCGCTCGATCAGGTTATGACGAGTCTTGACCTCATCGGAGAGCAGGATGTGGCGATGTCGCAGGATAATACTCTTCACATTCTCCGTCATAATGTACAGGTAGAATCGTCGGAAGTTTTGCCAATTTAGCAACCATTTTGTGCCCCTAAAAAATGCAATTAAAGATTAGATTCTTTCAGTTCTATAATGGTAATTTCACCCCCACTCACTCTACAGCATTGTAGCCCTGGCATATGGATATTCCACCGATAACGCTAAGTGGCTTCAACTTCTGCATTTCGCCCATGTATTTGGTCACCAGATTTCCGCCCAAGCTAAATCCGACCGCTACGATGCGACTCTGACGATACTTCTGATGCAAATTTTCCACCATCGCAGCGAAATCCTCGGTGTGGCCATAGGTAAAGATTCGTGTCGATGTCACCTGGACACTGCGCAGAGCTCCGATGTGATTCAATACCGCACAGCGATAGCCATTGCACTGGGCCAAGTGCACAAAGGTTCGTATGTACACCGATTCCGAGCTATTGGCTATGCCGGGACAAATGGCCACGGTTATGTCCTCTGGAAGAGATACAACCAGAGTTCAAGATATGAACAAAATATTGATTGATGGCTGGGCTTACCCTCTTTCTCGTTGAGTGGCTGGTAGAGGTCGTAGGTCAAAGTGGAGCCATCAAGCAGGGAGAGATAGACCCGCTCTCCCAAGGGCCACGGGCAACGTACTCGTCCTACAATGCTGTGCAAAACCGTTTGCACATGACCACTAAAACCCCATAGTCGCGGAGGTACATATCTGGAAAAATGGAAGAAAGAAAATACGTTAATTTTAGTATTAATCGGTAAAACAATAAGTATAGAAAGCAGTCGGGATAGTAAACAACAGATATTCCAAAAATTTAATGAATCACCGCCGTTTTCGTTACAAATTTGCGTTTAAAGGAAACATTCAAAGTCAAAAACATTTTTAACGGGAATGAACAAGTCTGTTTGCTGTTCACACTTTTTGGGACCACCCAGTTTTTGCAGGCCCTCGATGTGACATTGAATCTTGGCCAACCTCTTCATTAGCTGCCCCTTAGTCTTTACTTTCGGCTGATTGTCCGTGTTAAGGCTGCCTTGGGGTGAACCCTCACTGATATTTTGGCTGGGGATGATGTCGGAGCTCTTCTTGCAAGAGTTTCCAAGGTTTGCTTCGTTCGGATCCTCTTTCTTTGTGGGTTTCTGCTGCTTTTGCGAACTTTTTTCCAAAAAGCGATTTAGTTTTTCCTCACTGAGATTGCAGCTGGATTCTTCAGACCACTTAGATCCACAAGCCATGGACTTAGGGCAGATCTTCGGGGAGTTCACAATTTCCTGGCAAGGACGCTGCTTCTTGCTGGCAGACAACTCCTTGTCATCCAATGGTTGCATCCGCTTAGAGAGCGACAAGGGTGGCCTTGGCGGCGGCGTAATGCCATGGAAATCGAATAAGGATACCCGGCTGGCTCGATCCTCGGCTCCCAGTTGAACGAAGAAGGTAAGGTAATTGCAGAAGTGGCAAATTTCCGACGCTCCCTGAATGTGGCGCCCTTGGGACCAATTTTCGGTCCAACTAACTCGAATTCCGGCTCAGATCTGAGTGTTTCCTTTCTTATACGGCACTGTGCGCACTCAAACATACTGATTAAATCGCGCTTTCACAACGAGAAAACTAACTCCAAATTTTAAGGACTATCTACAATAAAGAACATCATTTTATCGGTGATCGGTGAGTTAATCGTTTACAAAAACTGTTAGACAACTCGCGTAGTTTTACATACATACATATGTATGTAGTTAAATATAATATAGTTTTCTAACTTTTTTGTTCGGCCAAGGCTATAAGTTAACATTTGGTCGAAAAGCCCACAGAAGCATCGGTGGTTCAGTGGTAGAATGCTCGCCTGCCACGCGGGCGGCCCGGGTTCGATTCCCGGCCGATGCATCCATAATTTTTTGCATTTTCTTTTTTTGTTTTATTTTTTGGCCTTGACATTGTGCAATGAATGCAATTTATTTCCAGGCAATTTGCCAAATGGGATTATTTATAATCATCTTTTGATTTGTAGCCAGAATTTATAACAATGGGGGATTTATATACTAAAGTGAAAGGGAAAAAAAAGACACGAAAGATAGAATTCTAAAGCCCAAACCGCATTAGAATCAATTGAACCTAATTGAGCGACAGATAGAGAGAGAGAAAGAGACGACCTGAAATCAGGGCCATTGTTGTCAGGCGTGCAAAAACGTGCAACAATGTGTGTTCCATTTTGTGTGCCATCTATTTCAAGTAACACTTACCATTCAATTATTATCAATCAAAATGAAATGGTAGAGGGAGAGGGAGAGCGGTAGGGTCGGCGGAAGGGGGCGTAGCTACTCTGGGAACATGCACAAATGTGCTCAACTCGCAATACATTTTTAATACTCTTGTATCCTGCATTTTCCCAACTTCAATCAATTGCCATCAAATAT
Source organism: Drosophila algonquin (assembly GCA_035041765.1). Classification (NCBI taxonomy): domain Eukaryota; kingdom Metazoa; phylum Arthropoda; class Insecta; order Diptera; family Drosophilidae; genus Drosophila; species Drosophila algonquin. Next base: position 42,422 of record JAWNKY010002247.1, on the reverse strand, counting down.
TCACCACTTAATTAAAAGCACATTTACATAGTTTAGTACATATGTACATACATTATTTACTGCGTCGCAAAGTTTCGTAATTTTCTGGTAAAATTTCTTTGGTACAAAACAGCTGCAATTATTTCCAGCGCAGGAAAATTTAATGACATCGTTTCGCGACGACAGTAAAAAATAAAGGCATACATACCTACAAATGTATGTACGTACGAAAGAAATAAACAAGAAAGGAGGTAGAAGGCAGTTTCAGGGGACCGATTGGTTAGATACCCTTGGACTGGCCTATGATTGAACTTTCGAAAGGTACATACATATATGTACATATGTACAATATCGTTGAATTATCCTCATAGACTAAACAGTCTTTCTCACCGTACGTTCTTACAGTGGATACCTTAGGCAGGAAAAGTCTAGAAAATGCTCTCTTTTCTGTCCTGCAAGAACACTGACAACACCACAAATCCCCTCTATTCAAGGGTATGTCGCATGTGACTCATCATGTCGCACCCCTTTCAGTAATATTCTGCTATTGTTGCTGATATTTTTGCAACCCACTGTGCCACGGCAGCAGTTAATCAAGAGAGAGCGAGAGAGCGGGAAAGAGTGGGAATGAGTAGCACAAGACACCCGAGCTTTTTACCTGAAATCATCTTCTAACCCGTTTATTCTTTTGAAAATAGAACGCGAGAATTATATAGAGAGAGAGAGAGAGAGAGAGAGAGCGAAAGAGAGCGGGTAGGGAGACCGGTAACCAATCCATCTGTATTCTGCTTACGTAATCTTTGTTGTTAAACAAAAGTCTGGGCACTGCGCCAAAGCGGCAAATACAGGTAGCACCCGGCATCCCCGCCGGCATTTTAAACAATCAAAACAATCTACATTTTACAATGTACATACATACTATATAAGAATGTTCAAGGAAAACTGAGAGAATGCATAGTACACACAGCCGCTATTTTTCATTATCAGAAAATAAATCCAAGCGGTCGTGTTTCGACTATGGGCTTTCCACTAATAAAAAATACAAACAAATCTTGAACGCCAACTAACAAGAAAGCTATTTATTGGCAGTTCAACAGGTGCGAACAGGTCTAGACCTCTCACTCATAAAAGAAACAGTCATTTTGTTTGCATTTCTGTTAACTTCCATTCATTTTCATATGTGTTTATATTCATATACATATGTACATACATATGTATGTATGTATGTTCCCCTATCTTCACAAATGCGGATACCCTCAGGATTCTAAGAATATGCAAGAAAGAAGTGTACTGTGATACTATGAATTTCTTGATTCATAAAACTGGAAAATATAATTTTATAAAAATGTTCTATAGTTTTCACGCTTTTGATTTTTTTGCTCAAATCTTAGAATACAAAGTGGATCAAAGAGTACTCGTAAATTCGCAAACAAACTGTCAAAAATACACATAAGAATGTAGTATGTACATACATATACATATGTATGTATGTTTCAGGAGTTCATACGGACAGAAAAACATGTGAACCTTATGATTATTTTCCGTATCTTTGATAGATACGAACATACCCTTACACCTTTCCAGGTATTCTATTCTATTCCATATACCCATAATTTACTTGATGGAAAACTCCCACGCGATACCCCGTCCCCAAAGGTGATTGATGCGGGTCGTAGCGCTGCGTCGAGTACTCCTCGTATCATTTCGTATGCGGTTGCTAGGCGTTAGTCGTCGCTATTTTCTTAGCCACTGCGTAATTATGGATGTGGACTTTGGTCGAGAGCTCACGCTTATCGCCATTTAGAGCAGACACAGAGCAAAAAGTAAATAAAAGCAAACAATTTACGAAAAAGATTAAATCAAATTCCATTTGCTTTTTCCGATTGGACAACGACAGGGTAAAAGAAAGAAATGCCAAAAACATTTACGGATTTATCAGAGATAAAACACAGGGTAAAATTTTCCAAGCGTACGTGCAAACAACCGACGAAAAATGTTAGTCTTTAAGAGATCATTTGCAAGCAAAAGAACATTAAAACAATATTCTATTAGAGTTTAATATTGATAACCCATTAGCATTGTTCTAAGTCAAGTATTCTTAGTATATGTATGACTGAATTGCGATAACGTAAACCTCAAGAAATCTATATATTTATAGCCGGCCGTATAAACACATACATATGTATGCCTACAATGACACCCACAAAGTTGTGGTTACAATATTGATATGAATATTGAATACTGAAAACTGATAGCGAAAATAACAGCCAATAAATACACGAACAGACAGTCGAATATCGCTAAAAACGTATCATCAGTACAGATACAGACAGAAAAATTCATTAAACATTTAAGTGGCAAAGAACTGTGACTTGTTATATTGAGTAATTAGGTTTAGAGATTTATTCACCAGATAAAAATATTTGCCTGGGAAAGTGATATGTTGTGCGCTTTGAATATTACAGTGATGGCTGAGGTGAGGGAAATTTAAGAAATTTGCCATTTTTAATAAAGTGTGAAATAAGAAACAGATAAATCTTCATGAAGCAAATACTTAAGGTTTCTGGTTCAAATTGGCTCGGGCTTTTATTGCTTTTAGTTGAGCCATAGCACATTGGCAGCCTTAATGAATTTCCTTTTTAAAATAAAAGTTTACTGTCATTAATTATTATTGAATATGTACTTTAAACGCCATTCATCTTTAAACTTTGCTTTTGAACCTTGAATATATTAAATATTCTCCAAAAATACCAATTAATGTACAAATTCCATTGAAAAGGTTCCAGTTCCCCTTCGCAGGCGACCACTGTATAGTTTTCTAGCATTTCCATATGTTAACAAATTGTCCGTCGCCTAACCAAATGCTGAATGCAGTAATTTGTAGTAATTGCAGATAGTTTATTAGCAATTCGCTGAAGTGCTGGCCGGCCGCACGACAGTCGAGAGATATGTACGCTTTCCAGTTATCCAACATTTTGGCCTGGCTGTAATGCCGATGATGGGGTGGCACAGTTAACAGCTGAGCGGAGCGGCGGTGGCGTGAGTCAATGGATATTTATGTTGGTACCCTTCCTGAGGGTGTTACGGTTTTCAATCAATTTTGGCAAAGATCTATTAGTGAGCACCATCATTAGTCGATCAAATACAGGGAGGGACGTCATCCTTCTTTACAGAAATTCCTATGCAAATTAATTGAGACCTTTTTCAGACTCACAGCCCGTAGGCTTGGAGCACTATCATACAATGTCATACATCACTACATATCACATGTCATATAATTACATACATATGAACATATGTAAGTATCTACTTAAGAAAAATCGTTCGTAGTACAAGTCTTGGCACGAAAAACTTGCTTCCTTTTTGCTTCTGATGAAATCTCAACCAAATTCATTTTAACTAAAATGATCAGCTGAATATATCCAATAGCTATCATAAGAAACATGCATCTGCAAGGGTACCAAATGCTTCGGTCCCACAAGAAAGTCTTCATTTATGTTATGTTTTGGTTCCGCACTCAAGAATTGTGTATGTGAGGAGGAAATTACGCCTGCGTGGGCCTGTGCGACGCCCAATGGGCCTGTATGAATAATGGCGCGCTAGTATACGGTGTGCTGAAAGTATCTCGACTTGTATGTACTTACGGCTCTTTTAGTACAGGCGCTATTTTGTAGAGGCAATCGAGGAACTGCTCGTCCAGGCACCACACACTCGGCTTCAGAGGCTGACTGTGCACGTTCAGGATGCGAAAGAGTATGCACACGACGACGGCAACCAGAGTCAGGAAGGCGGGGGACATCGTTGGTACGGAGAAGAGTACACTTTTCCCGGAACCTGGCAGCGGCACGCCTGCCTTATCATCCAATCTCCAATTATCCGTTTGGCTTCCGTTTATTCCTTCTTTCTATGTGGAAACGCTCCGACTTTTGTGTTTTTGTTTGGTTTTATATTGTTTAAAATTTTGTTGTATTAAATTTAGTTGCAGCGTTGAAAATACTCTCAACTTTATAGGCGAAACTGGATTTGATTTGAATTTTAGAGTCCCGAAACAAAAAATCCACTTGCGTGCGCCTGCTGTTTGGGTTGTACTAGGGATGTTAAATATATAGGTACATCTTTTTGTTGATAATATATTTGTAGGTGATATTTTTTTGCGATGCACCAGATAGATACGAATCCAAAATAAAAATATCAATGTACTTCATACCGATGCACAGGGTAGCCGCCTAAAAAGTGTCGGTATTTTTGTGCGATAAGCAGAAGTAATCGGCGCTATTTTTTGAAAAAAACTTTAGGTGTGTGTGTTACAAAATATGTATGTATAATTTTTTTTGCGCAAAAATTCAACAAATGATAATCAAAATCTGCACATTATATAGGCATGCTTAGCTTTTCAATATTCTTTTATTGATTAGAGGCATGTTTCGACATACAAAATCTAAAATTAATGTAATATTTCTGTTGTTTTTTTTAAATATCAAATATTTAATTATTTAAAGTTATTTATTTTAGCTTTATTAATAATAACTACATAATGAATAGCTAATAAGGAGGTATATAAATGAATTCTATAGAACTTTCTTTCCTATCCTTTTATGGTCGATTGCAACTGAGATTAAGATTACCACTGCGTTACGGCCTTTGATTTAATCTATTACATATAATGTACGCGATTGAAATGTTATGGAAAGATTGGTGGGGGGTATTACTATTCATATAAAGTTATTCAAATAATGGTTCGTTCAAAGTAAATTAGCACGATGAAGGAAAAAAGAAATAATAATAGTAATACATATTCCTGAAATAGAAAAAAGATAAAAGCGCCTTCATGTTGGATTTGGTTGTATCATGCTCTGCCCTAAAAATAGTTAATTTTTTGTAATTTACGTTTTGCTTTTATCAGAGTCCCTCAAAAAAATCCTAAGTTCCGTAGGTATTAAGTCCGGCATTTTTCTTGTTTGTCTAGTAATTTTTTCCTGGCTCGGTGAAGTGAAAATTATTTCTTCAAAATCTGTGGATGGCACAATTTTTAGTCACTCCTTTTTGACCATCTATCTCTCTCCTTTTTCCAGAAAATATCTATTTCAAATCAATATCCACAATTCGCTGCTACCATACCAATAAAGAATAATGATACAATTTGATGTATTCTGTATATTATTTATGAAAAAATACTTATGCTGTAGATAAGCCGATAATATTTAAGCTCACGCTTTTACAAGTTATAGAAATTAAATTCTTGTCTTGGCAATTCAATGAACAAAAACTTTTAGTTGTAGTGCGTAATATAGAAATCGTTCGATCACAAAGGCAGTAAATTCATCTTATCCTTGTAGGTAATCCATTAAAAATGGCTTATCATCGGACAAGTAAGGCGTGAGGGGTACATCATAAGGCAATGGAAAGGCTGGCACCCCCTCACGATTATTACCCAAAGGAAAAGTATCCTCGCCAGTCTGAAATGTACAATCAGTTAATGAAGAGCCGAAACATTTGAGAGAGCTATGCACAAACCACAAATCTGGGGAGGAAAAGCACACCCGCCTCATAATTGGCAATTCGTAGGCAAGGCTGTATATTCGCATTTTTGTTGAAGGAGCCCCAGGCAGCCTTCGAGAGATTCGCCGAGGTCAACACGAACCAATACACCGACTGATCGGTCAAATTATAGCGCGTATAGCTCTTGATGTGGGGCATGGCCCGCGAGCGATGACGATCGGAGGACTTCCACTGCTGCAGATGGTCTTTGAGCCACGGTTGCTTGTCGTTGGTGTTTTTGCCATACGGAAGGCAACCGCCTCCGATCATCCCATCATGACTTCCGGAAACGTTGTTGAAGCTCGGGTAAATCATCTTGAAGGGTGGCATCTGGCGGAGTTTTCCGCCAGGAGAGGAGTCCTTGCGTAGACTATTGACAAAGTCCTGCTGTATCCAAGTCTGCACATTGGGGCCCAGACTCCCAATACTAGAGCTCTGGCAAACGACGGGAATCCTATCTTCTATGGGAGCCGCGTGCTTGGCCAGCAGCGAACCCAGACGGGCATGGCCCCAGGGATGACCACGTACCGATCCCTCCCGATGGCCGCCAGGCACAGAGCCCACAAAAAAGACACTAAAGGAAGACATGGATAATTTGCATTCTCTTTCAAATATGATCCCTCACTTGATGGCACTGAAATCACTCTTCCGAATGCGTGCTATCCATGGCTGCAGTTGGCTGATCTTGTACTCTACTAAATACAGCATAAGATCCTGCCTGAAACCAGTCAGACTTTCACCTTCTGCCGTATCTGCATCCTCGGACATCGCTGGCAGACGCGGACTTATCCAGAGGCCCTGAGTGCGATTGTGCCAATCGTCCTCGTAGAGATTTGCGGTGGAGATGACCACCCGCATCGAGCCATCGGCATAGCCGAGCAGCATCATCTTTGTATGGGATGTGGCAAAAGGTGTGGGCATCTTCACACCTATGGCCGTCACCTGAGGCTTGAATTTTCCAATACCTAAAAGCTCCGGCGATTCGTCGCCATACAGAACCAACAGGGGTTTGTCCCTAGAGAATAAGCTAGTGATTATTCTATGGATTGAATGGTTTTAAGTAGATCTTACAGTATCCCTGCAAAGTAATAGTGTCCCAGAAGCCAGCCAATGTCCACCATAAAATTGATTTGGACGCTGCTCTCGATCTCTCCCAGGCTTTCGTCGAGTATCTCCTGGAGGGTCACGGTCAGCGGCTCCTGGTGAGTGGGCTTCGAGTCCGTGATAGCCGTGAGAAACATATTGTAGGGAGCAGCACGCTCCAGCTTCTTGGCCATCCCTCCCCTCTCCACGACAACGGGAATGTAATCACGGATGTTGCGCTCAGCCAGTTTCTGTTTTTTGGCCAAATTCGAGTTGTCCCTGGCAGCAGCTGAAGAGGTACTTGCATGACTGTTAGAGCAGTTATATGAGGCAGTGCCACTCGACGATGAAGCATTTCTAGGTAATTGAGACACTGCAGCAGAGGATTGCTTGGCTTCGGCAGTCGCCGGCTTGGGTAAGACCTTCTCAAGGAGTTTTAATTGTGTCTGAATCAGTTCTGAAGAGTACTTGTCGGGTATATCATAGTCCCCACCTCCATTTCCCTTTTCATAAATGGCATCCACTACAGAAAGCAAACATTTTTAGGAATTCAAAGTGGCCAGAATAAATAGTTTTCTTACAATGCGCATGGGAAAACTCGCCGAAATGTATGGGATTCTTTCTATAGCACTTCTCGCCATATGGACATTCCTTCATGTTGCTTATTTTGCTAATTAAATGTACAAATCGAAGAAAAATGGATGGAAAACCCAATTCAATTAAAAAATTTCTTCTGAAAAACACAAGCGCGCTCAGCTGTTGCTGGCACTTCTTCGATAAAAAAAAATAACACAAAAATACGAAAAACCTAAGGCACAGCAATCGATAAGTATCGCTACCAAAGAATCACAGCCTATACGATCGCCAATAAAAACCAAAATCAATTTAAAGCCTATTACCCAGAACTTTTAAATAACCGTCAACCATTTTAAAGTGTCCGAAAAAAACCGATCTTCTACGAACACTTTAAGAACGTGGAGCGAAAAAACACATTCAAAAGTGTTTTCGCTCAAAAACTGTTCTTCTCAGACCAAACACTTTTTTTATGTTCTCTTTGGTTCGATCTTTCGCTGACTACTTTGGTCGGACACTCTCGGCGAAACAGTCCTTTTGTATGTATTCGTGCGTCAGTGTTTTCCTACATAACATTTATGCATATGAATTGATCAGGCATATTATTTTCTCTTTCTCGCACACAGCAAGAAAAAACACTTTTTGAAGACACTCATTGCGCAGTGGTCTTTCAAGACAGTTTTGCAGTGAGCGCTCTCTCAAAAGTGTGTCTCTCTGCTGTTATTGAGAGACCGATTCGTTTTTTCGGTTGAGCCAAACAGTCGGACCGAAAAGCACAAGCGAAATGAAAAAAGTGTTTCGCTCAGAGAGAGATCGTGTGTGCCAAATTGTTTTATGTTTTGTCTTGGAAAAATCGGTTGACTGTTATTTGCAAGCTCTGCTATTACCACTAACCATACAGTATATACAGTAGTGCTATTTCAGAGTGACAAGTGCGAACCCAGGGCTTGGAAAACATCGATAGCGGCCACCGATAGTACTATCCGAAAATTTTAAACTATAATTAAATAAACAGTTTTAGCAAAATAAAACCAATTTTTAATGGATTTCCAAGCAGAATTATCAGGGAAATACATACGCCGTTCAGTGCACCAACACATACATTGATACATATATATAAAGACATAATTTTATGATTTCGCTTAAAAATTTTCCTTCTGAACCTCTCCTGTCTAAAAATACAAAATGCATCAATCTGATCGGAAAATACGTTTTCAAGCAAAACGTACAATATTAAAACAACACAGCAAAGTAAAAACTTTATTTCACAACATAGAAATGAGTTCATACATTATGGCATTGGGCGCTCTTTACGTGGCGGATGAGGAGGACAACAGTCAGACACAAAGGGACAAGACAACATTGATGAAATCCATATCTGGGCGAACGAAATAACAAGGGCCGGTTCATTTACATTTTACTGACCCGCTATGCATCCTAGCAGCCACAGAATCCCATGCACCTTTTAGTGCTATTGAATCAAAATTTTTCCTATCCGCATAATTCCAAATCAATTCCCTCTTCTCGACACTCTATAAGTTGTATTATTTCTTCGTCGCAAAGCTACCCCAATCTTTTATTTGTATTTTTGTTAGCCATTTCTTGTCTGTTCATCATCTGTTCTTGTTGTATTTACAACCTCTGTTTTAGCTGCATGTCAATAAAAACTATGAACTGAAAAAAATACCACAAATATCATGAAATACTTTGCCAGCATATATCGGCGTGTTTGCTTGGTGATCTGAATACTACTTTCAAAATGACCCAGCAAACGCATTTTTCATTCAAACATTTTTTATCGGTTTCATACTAATATCAAACCTGATTCTGTTTACTAGCACTTTTTTTGGATCTCGGCACGGCCCTTATAGAATGGAGTATGTATATAATATCAATATTTAATTTTCCCGCTAGCCACTATCGATGGTGTACCGAAACCATCGATGGTCGGCTAGTTTTTTAAACAGCGATAGTATCGATGTACTATCGACTATATTCCCAACCCTATTGTGTGTGCATTTTCATGATAAACAATTTATAAAAACAAATTACCCCCATTTGAGGTGCACAAATCTGATAAAAATGACGAAATAAATCAGCCGGAAGTGTTTGATTTTACGCGTGAGTAGCATTCACAAAGTTTTCCATGATTTTTTCCATCCAAAAACAACATCAGTGCAATTACGTTTGGTGAAAGAAAAAATTTTTCTACGCTTCTTCTTCGCTGCGACCGCGCGCTGCTACTGCTGCTTCTCTGGTCTTGTCCTTGTTGTTAGTGTTGGTATTATATAGTGCCCTGCTCCTCTGGCACCCGCTCTCTGTATATACCTATCTCTCCCTCACTCTGCAGCAGCAGGGACGATTACAGTTTTATTCTCGACTGCAGAGTCGAGCGCCGTTTTTATGCTGCAATATGTGTTCGTGTGTGTGATTTTGTATGTATAAATATGTGTGCGCGCCATTAATTGAACAAAAAAGAGCAGAGAAAAAGGAATTTTTCGGGGGGAAAACAAGTATAAATACACACAATAAAATTATATTTTTATTATGTTTTGAAAATACTTGAATGTCCGCTTATCTTGGGCACAAAAATTTGCTGCCATTTCCCCGATTTCCTAGACAGAAATCCACTTGAACGATGCCCCTGCCCCGCCACTGCCTCTGCTTCGCTTACTGCTGCTGCTCAGCCTGCTTCCTCTGTTGGCGTCTTAGTCTACAGCACAGGTGCGGATTCTAATGCATCTCAAGTGCATTCCCCTCCAAACAAAACGTAAAACTAAACAAATTTTGGATGATTAATCGAATTAGAGCTTAGCTTTACCTGCGCCGCATGCATGACTCAGGTGTATGTGTCGCCAGCGCGCATCGTTGGGGCTTTATTGATAATTGTGGCCTGTGACTGGGACTGGGCCACGGTGACGCGGGTAAACAGAATCTTATCGATGGTTGGGCAGAGATGTAAACCAGTTCCAAAGAGTGAACCGTTTTGATTATACATTTATGGGTAAACGGGAATCGCGATAAATATTGAGTCAGTATTTATACTTATTTTTTATTTGTTTTATTTTGGGTCAAAAACCGATGAGATGAATATTTTTTCCTTGAGTATCCATAGAGTAGTGTTGTTCCATTGCCAAGATGCAAATAACTACATATATAAGAGTGAACTGATTTGATTGAATATAGTGATGATTCAGTCTTTTACTAATATAACAATGGGTCAGTATTTATAGTTTCCGCACTGCAAACAAAATGTGTAAGCATTTAATCACCTTTGAGTATAAATGAATCACTGGATCACTAACAATTCCCCCTAATATAACATGGTAAGCTCTCTCATTTACCACAATTTCTTAGCTAAGATTATTGAAATGTGAATTTATCAACATGTTAGTCATTTGTTAGTTTAAAGATATTTGTATTTTTTATATCAAACAATCAATGGTTAAGTTATCTTAGATCTTCTTGGATTGCACTGCCCGCACTCCTCCTGCCACACCTCTGAGCCACTGGTCTACTGTTCCTAGTTCTCATCACAATTACCTGACCAGGACCTAGACCCATTCCCCTCCATCCTGTTATCTCTTGCTCATTCACAAATGTCGCAGTTTCTCAGATTTTGTATTTGTTTTATTTTCCATGCACCTACTACATACATACATGTTTACATATGTAGCTGTGTGTGGTGTGGCTTGTGTGTATGCTTATCTACGCTACGCTGCTGCTCTTTTTTGTTGCGCTTGTTTATTGTTATCAGCAGAGCAGAGCAGCGCTGGCGGCGGCGGCGTCAGCGACAGCGCGCGCAAACCTTTCCGCCATTCCCAGAGGCCCACCTTCCCCCTATCACCCGCTGACTTTTTCCCGTAGTGACGACAGAGGGGCGCCGTGTGCAGTTGCACTCGCAGTAGTCGCCGCAGCAGCAGCGTCAGCAGAATCAATTGCAGTCAGTTACGCTGCCAGGCAGTTGATGACGACCACTGCCCGTCGGCTGCTGCTCGACTGGGTACAGTCGGGGTCAACGCAGTAGCAGCACCGTAGCCGATGCAGCACTTCTTTATACCCTTTTATGGTGATGACTTTGAAAAAATAATGCAACGCATTGATGCCCTAAGAGTATCACTATCTCATATGACTGTTATAGAAATATTCGCTCAAATGAACCTCCCATCTAATCAAAACATCTGCGAGGGTATCCACGAGCTGCTGCTTCCGAATCTACCCATCTATTCTACTTCTCCTTTGTCGAAGGTAACTGAAGCGCAACCCAAGACGCTGCCTTACGGTGCTATGTGTGCGCGTCTGTGTTAGTGCACTCGATTCCACTTGGTGGACTCTGTAGTGGCGGGGTGCAGGAGGGAGATGGAGGCGTAGGTGTGTTTGATTTTTCTAGTGGTTCCGATCTGCGTTCTGTCTGGTTTCATTTTATTTCATTGTTGCGGTTTGGCTCGCTGATTTACTACAGTAAGCACTGGCTAAGTGCGGGCAGGGATCAAGAGGATGAAAGAATCATTTTAAAGCTACGGTACTAAAGAAGGAAAATCCATAATAGATTTACTTAGATACTCCTGTCATACATATGTACATATTAAATGCATTTATCGCTTTTATTCAATCATGTCATTCAGTCTATGACTTGCCACTCTTCTGGGTGTATGTATCTTCGTATCGAGGTAGTGGACATTTTAAAGATTTATTTAGAAGATTATCTTCGGAACTCTTATATAATGGAACTCTTCAAGTAATCTCTTACGGTTCTCTCTTTATTTTTTACCATATAAATTTCATATATGTATTTAATAATTTCCCCATCAGCTGTTGATGAAATATTCTGGTGTATTTCCCCATTTTTGGTAGTTGGGGGCTAATTCCCGTAGCAGCATGATAAATCATTCCGAGAAACGCCGCAAGAAGTTCCACAACTCTAGAAATTAAGGTTACTCTAAAGGCACGCCCCCGATCTGAAGTTTCCATGGGTTCTACACCCACTCACACCCACTACAGCAGTAGAGAGACCCCACCTACAAATGCTGTAGGTTTTTGTCTTATGTTTTAACTATTATTCTAATTTACGATGCAGATTGTTTAGTTGAAAATTCCCCCCTTTGCCGCCAGAATTGATTGGCAATTCAAATTTGCCAGGCCGAAAATTAAGTGCGCAAAGTCAATATTTCAATTTGAGCATAAACCGAGGAGAAATATCAACTTCAATTCGTATGGAAAATTTGCATATGGTTGGGTTTTCCACATGCAACTGGCTCTCTGAGGAGGCAGCCATCATCCTACGCACTCCACAAAAAAAACAGAAATACTGCAAAAAAAGAAAAGTTGCAAATTCAAACGGGAAACTTTAGCGACTGTTTTTAAAATGAGCCTCCAAATGGATTTGTCTTTTGGGGGACTGCTTTTGCTGCGTTTTGCTGCTTGCCAAATAATTATGTTATTAATTGGATTTATGCGCAGTTTGTGCAACATGCAACGCAAATTTCCATGTCAGTAACTCAACCAACAGTTCAGCCACTGAGCAAGGCAATTTCAATACCCCTATCCCCCTACCCCCCTAAATCTCCATTCGGCAAGTCGGACGGCATTAAGATACAGTGCGGTGCGAAAACTGTAATGAAAACACTTGAAGAATCAATTAAATCAAAGTTTAATTTACTCTATAGAAAATGGCAATTTTGAAGCCAGTTTGGCATGGTTTAGTTTTAGTATAGATGATGGATAGATTAGATCCATGTCGGATTTCAGATCAGCTCGCTTGAAGAATACATAAGTGTGTTCATTTTATTCCGAAACTTCAGTAGCGCACATTCCCGTTTACGAACATTCCTTACCTAAAATACGAACACCCAAAATAGTACTCGTAATTACAGTTGTGCAACGCACTGTCCCATGGATATCTGGCTATGGCTTATCGCTCCCAACTAATTTTAGATCTATCGAAAGCGTGATTTACGCTTTTCAGTTTTCAGTATCCACCAGTATCTTTTTTTCAGCCAGTCAGTGGGCGGCCCCTTCTTGTTATTTTTTGATATCCATATAAATATTTTTGTTTCCGTCCGCTGGGGTCTCCTCAGACCTCAGACCCCTGGTCTGCCCTCCTGCTCTTGATCTTCTTGTCGCGATAATCCGTTCGCGCAATGGTAATAAAACGCCAAAGAAACACACAAAAAGAAACAAAAATTGTCAACACGAATTTGAACTTATTTTTAGACCCTGGCGCAATAGGATTTTCTCTTTTATTGTTATAATGCCGACAACAACTTTATTAAGAAGTGCTTGGGAGCAGATTCCTATCGTCATTCATGGAGTTCGCTTTTGGGAGAAACACCGAACATTGGCTTTAAATCAAAGATCAAACGGAGTTTTAAGTGTTAGAGCAAACCGAATCGAGTTACACTCTGTAAAGTGATAAATTAAATTGACATGCATTTATCACAATAAAGAATATAATTTTATTGATTGCTAAAAGCTACTTGTATGCAATCAAAATGTATATTCAATTACTTGTAATGGTATTAAAAATGTTTATGACTTGATTATTGGTTTTTAATTTCCCGATTATGCAATGAATTCATCAAATGTATTGCCTTTTTATTGAAACTGATTCAATAAGCTTTATAACAGTGAACAAGGTTCTTCTTTCATCCGCAAAAGTTGTACATATGTACAGGCATATGTAAATCAGAAATAATAGAAATATTATTTCTTATTATTATAGATGTATGTACATACTATTGAAACTCTATCCCATTTAATCGCTACTATGTATAATATTTTATATATCTAGTTATTTTTTGGTTAGAGTATCTTTTAAATCTCGAACTTTCCGGATGTACATATCTGCAATAATGAGTTAAATAAAAGTCTTACATGAATTACTGAATTTGGGTTCTCCCTCTTTATTTATTTCCGGTATTTCAAATGGGATTTATATGAGTTCCAAAAGATTCTTTCGTTCCTTAAATGATATCTTTGTATACTCATTAAGATAGATTGATCGAATAGGTTGAGTAACAGATTGAGATATGAGAATAGGTAGATATTTAGAGAAAATATATTGAAATCGGTTAATAGGAACTAAGCCCGATACATATAGTATATCTAAATAGATTTATACATAGGATGACTCCGATGGAGTAAATTGATAGACTTATGGCAAAGCTATGTTTATAGGGGAATAAGAAAGAGCTACTAAATATCGGTAGTATTCTTATTGAGCTTTCTTGGAAGATGAAATAGTGTTATACCACAAAAAGGAATATTAAAATCGGAAAAGATAGCCGTAAATATTTTATTAGTTTTAAAATATTACAAGATTTTACTTTTAACCTTGACAAGATTTGAATAAAACCTTTCCAACGTTGAATAACTTTACTTTACAGTTACAAAAAACTCTTTAGTTAATCGTCAAACAGAAAAACTCCCTCTGGATTTTTGTATAAACCAGCTAAAGTGCCGCATTCAGTGCACAAAATCGATGCAAATGGCAGCTAAAAGAGACAAACTGCGCCAAAACTTATGAAAACGCAACTTTAAACTGTAATAAAGTGGGAAATTACAGAGCATAAATCTCTGTCGCAGAACTGTCAGTGAAGTGCTGTGCTGTGCTGTGGGGGAATCGGTATGGTTATACTCGTAAGTGCGGAGTTGAGGGGAGAGCCAGGGATTGGGAGCCAAGTCATGCAACAGGCTGGCAAGCAGTCAGGCAGCCAACACCCACACAGAGTTGCTGGATCGTCTTGAATGAATTTAGCCCGTAACAAGAGTTTTACAGTTGTGGAGCTACTGGCTACTGTCGATCTATTCGCATTCGCAGTCGTAGTTGCTCCCCCTGAATATTAAACACTCATTCAGCCACACACAGTGCTCCCGGTTCCCTCCAGGGGTGCTGCTCAGGCATTCTGCTCCCATCGCATCGTGTTGGCGCTTCATTGTCCATATAAAACTAATAATTATTGCATTTAAAATCAAATAAATTTTTGCATTGACAATGCGGAGTTTACAAAAGTCGTGTACGCCTAGAAGGAGATCATGGGGTACCCTACCCAGGGTTGAAGGCAGCACCAACTCTACACTTAGCCGCTATTATTTTAATGGTGTAGATATCCATCAAAGTACATATTAAACAATTGCAGACCACATTGATACCATTTAGATGTACCTTTGGAAATGATAATCATGTGATACTTTTAGTGGAGTATACACGTATACGAATAGTCCTCGAAGATAAAAATCGATTAGATTTTTTCCCGATATCATGTTTGGCCAATTCCAAAATAAAATACTTTAAAATGATTCTTATTTGAGATCCTAAATGATGGTATCTTAAGAGGGAACACTATTGTAACCGGAGTTTTAAGCTGATACAAATATATTTCATTTTTAGCTGATGGGAACCCTTTTTAAATGAGGTTTTCCTTCCTAAAGCTCCAGAATAAAGTTCTTAAGTTTAGTCCTTACTTAAGCACTTATTAGTAATTTCTATTGTCACATTCTCTTTCATCAGTACACCTTATACTTAATGATCATCAATCTAGTCGCTATCTGATATCTCTTAAGCTTCTTCCTCTGGTTCTGGTTCTGACTCCTCTTTGGTCCCTGCTTCTTGTGGCGCTGGTGTCTCGAGTGAACAGTGTTGCGCTTTGAGCTTTTGACCATAATTGTTGTACTTGTCATTGTTTTGTGTCGCGTTGCCAACTTAAGTACAGCCTGCACTCACACACACACACGCACGCAGTGTCTGTGTGTGCGTGTTAAATACATGTAATTAGCCATGTTTGTGCCATTTAATCCACTCTATTGTGCAACTCCCTCTCTCTCTCTCTACCTCCTGCTTTGGATCTAAAAGAGCTCGCTGCTCATCGCGGCGACGCTTTTCTAAGAATTCTTTACGTTTTGTTTTGGCGCACGCACTAGGCGCCACACAGCAGCAGCACGTTTAACTCACCAGCGAGGAGGAGCTGCAGTGCGCAGGAACGGCGACGAAGGGGAGAATGCCACACAGAAAGAAAATATCGAGGGAAACATCTATTAAAATTTTGGATTAAACACTTGAAATGTGTTTGTAAAATGAAAACTTTATATTTAAGATATCTGTTAAGAACAAATATATTTCTAGGAAAGAATATATCTATTTAATTCCATTTCATTAAAGTATCTTAAATATTCTTATTTAAAAACACTAAGTGGTTCTGGTATAAAGTAAAATCTACCCAAAAGTGATTTTACTTTTGAAACACTTTCAGGAGTGCAGAACTCCTAAAATCAGATTCGAAAACTCGTCTCTAGTTGGCATTGTTTTTCTCTAAGTGCAGCGAAGAGGACTTGGCGCATACTCCACATATTTATGGCTATTTAAGCGAACCGAACGAATCGTGAATGCCGCCGATGACGAAGATGATGATCGTGGCGGAGGCTGCTCCTTGTTCCAGGTTGCGGGTTGCAGTTGCTGCTACTTTTGTGGTCCGACAGTCATTGGCATTGATTGGCAGTTGAACACGCAACAATTGTTGCATGTACAGGCGTCGACAATGACGGTGCAGCAGCCACCAACCACCACAATCTCTGTTTGTGGCAGTTGAAGTTGCCTTTTGTCACATGTTTGGCGTGCATTTTGTTGCTTATTTAATTGGCTGCAAGTTCACATACAAATTGTGCAGATTTCTTGTATTTTGAGACGCTTGACCACCCAGCAATAGAAAATACATATGTACATATATCGGTTTCTATTAAGAAGGACTTTTCTGAAAATATTGGATAAATGGGTTATGACGTTGCTGGAGAATCCAGTGTTGAAGGAACTAAGAAGGTAGATATAAGATATAAAGGAAATACAAAACACTTTTGGGAAAACAGAAACCATAGAATCCGTTTTTTATGATTCACAAATTAATATTAATACCCATAACTATTTATATGTTTGTTAATGAAGTTAAATATAAATACTTTCTATTCCTAAAATTCAAATTTCATTGCTAAACAATAGATTGCATTTTTGCAGCTGCCAGTTTTCTAGTTCCCCATCAAATCAGCTTTATCTATTGACGAAACATGTTATTTTTTAAATTTCGATGACTTTTTAGTATTTTTAGAAGAATACTAGAATGAATCTAAGCGAATGCCTTTCAATCATGTCTTTTAGTTAAAAATTTATCATTTTCTAAGGGTATAGAGCTAAATATGTTAGCCCGGTGATTCATTCTACAATTTGCATATAACCGATATCCACTGTACCTTGCATCCCTTACCAGCCTCAACATTTAGGTGGTATGGCCAGTGTTGACAGCTCAATTACATGACAAAGCCCGAGCAGAGCTGCGCGTGCTACCCTGAAATTATCGCAGCAATTATTTGCAATTTGAATGGAGTTAATTTACTTAAAAAAGGATTTTTCCTGTTTTCCTGTGTGTTGTCCGCATTTTTCCCCCCACTGAAGTTTGCACTTTGGCACGTGGCAGTGGATCGAGCGAGGGGGTTCCATATGTGTGTATAATTTGTGTGCATACATTTTTATTGTTGTTTTTTTTGGTTGTTGTTTTTGCTGTACTACATAATTATGGTACTGAAAGTTTTATGTACATATGTATGTATGTTTTTTGTGCTTTTTGAGGGGGTGCACGCGCCTCAGGACTATTTTCGATTTTTACGACGACTGTGTAATGTTACCCATGTTGGCAATAAATTCGCGTTTAGTAGTGCTAAACACGCTATAAAAACAACACTGGGAAATATGAGGAGAGGCAGTGTGACCCCTTATATAGGAAACGCATACATTTTAAGCATAAAGATTAGAGCTAATGTTACATTTTAAATAGTAATATTGAGTGCACTGAAATACCCACAAATCTTTCGCGTTTCTCACATATTACCGTTGGATGAATCTTGTGGTTGATTTGGCAACCCTTGACTGCGATTTTCGGCACTCCTATCAGCTGTTCTACGCTCCCCCTAATACCCCTCCAACCAAAAATAGTTGGCAACGCATTTCTTTTCTTCTTACAGTTATTTTTGTAATGCGCGCCCTGCACACAAATGCACATACATATATGTAAATATGTACGTACACATACATATTTATGTATGCTCACGTACAGAATGTACACCCTGCCATCAGAGAGATCCATAGAATTTTTGATTCCTCGCCTGTCATTCCGTCCATCCGTCCATCCGTCGTCCCACGCACGACGCTCCCGCTCCCGCTGCCTCTGCCCAATGCCCAATACCCCTACCCCTCCATTCACTTGTTGTGGATGCGGTTGGGGTGTTTACAGTTTGATTGTGGGCCGACGCCGACGCCACCGCCGCCTGCACACAAACACGTTTGCGTTCACGTGCAGACGCCCCTAGCCCTCATTGCCGATAGAGCATTTGATTTGTTTAAAAACTAAACTTTATTCGTGTTTGTGATTTTGTGTGCACTTGTCTGTTGCTGCTGCTGCGCTGCATTTGGCTGTGGCTTGGCTACACAAACATACAAACACGCACACAGTCTCACTTTAACCAAAGCAGCACCAACACACGCAAGCTTTCGAGGCAGCGACAAGAATACGTCACTCAACGGTGATTGGGTATCCAGGGCTGGGCAATAGGGCAATTGGAAAAGGGTTTGGGAAGGGCTAAATGTCGGGTAAAGTTTTCTTGGTAAATATAAATTGAATAAATAAGATATAAAAATACTTTAGAATAAGAAACAAAAGTAAAAATGTATAAAAATAAAACATTTAAGAAAAAAATTAAAATACACATTACAATATTGAATGGTAAATTGTTTTAAAACATAAAAGTGTGCAACCCAATGCAAATTATGTATAGTTTTTGTATGGTTTATATTTTGATGTGGTTTATTATATTTGAATAGTTATTTTTATGTTCTCCACATTTACGCCATCCCTGGCACACCTCCACACTCAAGTCACACACTTACACAGGGACGACGAACACCCAATGCAGTGCATTTTTCTGTTCGTCAAGAGTAAGTCAACACTTTCCGCACTCTCTGTTCGGGCTCGTTCGGGGCATTCGTCGTTGATCGTTCGTGTCGTGCAGTTGGTTTTTGTTTGACTCACGGTTCCGCTCTCGCAGCCACTCTTCCGCTGATCGTGATCATTAAATATTTGCGTAATTTCCCGCAAAAAATATTGAAACATCATTAATAAATTATATTCTTAAAAAGTGAAATAAAAAGATTAAATTTGGTTTGTGATTGTGATTGAATCTCGGTTTCACAGAGTCGGAAATGCAGATCGTAACGAATCGGTCGTCGTGGAGGGTCGTCGGATTTACATACAAATAACATTTTGATTCGGATTGTGATTTGTGCATCTCGTTCTGTCGTATCGCTATCGTCTGTGCCTCCCCCCTCTCACACGCCTGTTTGCGTGCCTGCGTGTGTGTGTGTGTGTGCGTGCAATATAAATAAATAATATTATATCTGCAATCTTTCATTTTAAAAGTCAACCAAAAACAACAGAACCAACAACGATACTCAACATGTGTACGTTTCCTTTGCAATACCCTTCGGGGAGAGAGTTTTATGCGGTGGATCAGGTGTTGGGTAGAGCTAGAAGGAATCATCTAACATACATATATGCAGGGAAAGATGTTTTTTGGGGGGACAATAGAGATATTCTTTTGGAGATGGTCGTGGGATACAGAGATAGTTCTCTTAGAGGGATCCAAACCTGCAGTATTCTTGGCTGCACATGCAAAACGGTCATCTAAGGAAGATGAGATTGTTAAGGAAGTGATAGTGATTGTTTAAGAACGAATAACAGAGTTTACACATGTAGCCACCTATCACCCATCACCCATCAGCTAAGAGATCTTTCGCTGTATACATATCCTTGAGCACAATATCAAGCAAGACTAGTAGATCCATCATTATCTAAGCGGTATAGTAATCTGCATGAAACAAGAAGCAGTATTCTTTTTTCACATGTCCCAAAGTTTTTTTAAGAAAAGAAAAAATTAATATTCCATATTTTTGTATGATTTAGTTTCTTTTCTTCGAATTTTGTTTGTTTTGCCAGTGGAACTAAACATTATCTAAGATTTAGTCTTTTGGACAATTCTAAAGAAATTTACCGAAATTGAATGTATGTACTGCTAATCTGACAATGGTGATTCTGAAATCATGGTGATTTTAGTGCGATATGGGATTACGTGTGTAAATTTATATATTCAGCGATATTGCCTCGAGACTTTTCGTGAATATGCTCAATACATTATCATACTATAGAAATCATCTCTTAATTAGGCAATTTCATAGAACCCTAATTATTTCAAAGGGTATCTAAACTTCAATGAAAACAACCTGAACTTTTCCTGAATTTTCTTTAATTTGAAACATTTTCTGGTTGGGGTTTGGTTGGTCGGTCTTCTGCCCTCCCGTTCGTTATCTGTTTCGTTTGTCTGCCTTTCCGATTGTGTGTTGCATTGTTTGTTTATTTTTAAACAGCCATGTCCAAGTCCCTATATCTTTTTTTGTCTGTCGATTTTTCTGCTCTGCTCTTCTCTTCTCTTCCCTTTTTTTTTGCCCGTTTTTCAATGGCAAGCAGCGGAAGTGCTGCGATAAGTTGGCTACTGTGTCCCCCTCCTACTGTGTCCTCCCTACTGTCTCTGCCACTGCATTTTCCCCCAACTACCGCGACTGGTTTGCTACCTGGCTGGGGGATGATTTACGCTTTATTGTCATTGCAGCATTTATGATTGATTATTGATTGGAATTATATGATACTCTCGGTCGTACGCATGCACGAATGCGTGCCTACCATACAGGAGGTAGTCCCTGGCGTCGCTGGGACTTCGTCGCAGTCTCGCACTTGAGTTATGATCGCTTGATCGCTGATCAATGATCGGGGGGGGTTTCTTGGAAGAGAGGAGTCCCAGCACATAGCCACAGAGACACTGAGAGTGCGCTAGTTTTGGGTGGGGCTGAGTGCGCCAGAGTGTACGTGCTCAGGTGATATGCAATTGAGAATTACGATTATTGGACTTTAATTGATTGGGGAATGCTCCCCAGCGGACAATGGATCACAAAGGAGCTGCAATTACAAGAAATAACCACCATTTCTGTTGTCCGAAGCAGAACTGAACTTATATATAAAGTTGATCCTTGTTAAATACAATCAAATCCATTCAAATCTATTAAAATGTACATATGTATGTGTGTGAAATCCAATGAATCAACAGTTACATACATATTATATGTGGTTTCTAAGAACTACTATACCGGATCCCTTGTGAAAGAACTGCCAGAAAAGCGATCCCCTCTCGCTCGATCGTTAGAATCCGCACCTGCAATCAATTGCGTCGAATGCCTTGCACAAACAGGCCAAAGGCATTATCAAAATTTGTATGCTTACCCCCACAATCAATCGAATTCCAAAATCCACAAGACACCATTCAGCTGGACAAATACACACACGCATACATACATATGTACTCCCCCTCCCCTTCGTGATCCGCGTCCCCGGACACCCTGCCAAGTGTCACTCTTGTGGTGGTATCTCCTTGAGTTTCTACAAAACGAAAAGCAGGAAAATGTTGCTGCGATGTGAAGCGGTGGTTGAATGCTCTGACCTGAAGTTTGGGCAAATGAAAGATGGTTTCGTTTTCAATAAAAATAAAAATGGGGTTTCAATACTTCGTGATATACTTCTCATCAGAGTTAGTCCAAGAGTTCACTAAATATACACAGAATATCTACTTCTGATGGATATGTGGATATGTTGAAGCATAGACGACTTTGTATCCAGTTATAAAACAGATTTCTTAGCTTTATCTGTATATTCAAGTGATATTCTCAGATAAATCAGATAAAGGAGTTTATTAATTATTCATATACATCTTAAATAACTATATTAATAGTCGCGGCTAACAATCTACTGTTAGATAGTTTCTTTGATCGGAAAATGATCTTCTTTTGTCAAAATGAATGCATCTAAAGATTTCTTTTTTTGTAGACATCCCACGGGCTTCGGTTTTATCTATTCAACTTTCTGACACACCTTTACCTTCACTTCTTCGATCCCCAATTCAACAATGCAACAATGGGCGCACTTCTTAATCTTCCAAATAGAACCAATCCAATCTAGAGTATTTTTCTACTCGTTTAACACCTCAGGCTCTGGGTGACTTTGGGCAATTAAAAAATCGGGTTGGGGTTCCGCCCGATCTCCTCGGACGGCCTGCATCGAACTGAAGCACTTGCTTAGAACCGAAGTTGTACTCGTAGTCCCAGAGATCTTGCCAGCCCAGACCAGCCCCTGTCGTTCTATCAGTAGCAAATTGTCAATGTAGCAAAAATCGGACAACGCCCCGAGTACTAGGCCGCTGTCGAGAAAAATCGAAATTAATTCACGCAGTTTTGGCTGGCTAATTTGGCCAGAAGTATGCGCCATTTAGTCTGGTAGCCATATACGAGAAGAGGAGAGAAGAGAAGCGAGGTATGCGAGCTAGAGGTGATTTCTTGTTGTCCGAAGTGCTCTGCACTTGTTGATTTATAGACGGCATTTAATTGCTTTTGAAATTGGATTTACTTGCCTGCTACACTGCCTGCTTGCCTGCTCGCCTGCCTCTTGCTGCTGACTGGCTGCCACTTGCACCACAAAAAGACACTGAGAATGAAGTTGAGAGTCAGAGGCGCCTCGTGTGTGGGGCTAACATATTTTCGTGCTCCAGCCTGCACAAATTAATTGCTACTACAAATTTTCATTCAATTAGATTTTGTCACTTTTAAATTTAATTAAAATCTTTTGACACCTCGAGGAGAAACCGAGATTGCATCGGCGGGGCAGACACTTCCAGACACTTCGGACCAAACCAAACCAGACCAGACCTTCCTCCATGCAAATGGGAGGAGGGAGAACCCTGCTACCACCTGCCGCTGCTGCAACCTGGGGCGAAAAAATCTCTTTAGAAATGCTGTTAACATTGAAATGTCATAATTGAAATTGAATTGTTGTCTTTACCGTTGCTCATAATGCCGTATCAAGGGTGGAAAAGCCACACACAGAGAGAAGGTAGCAGAAGGTAGAAAATAGCAACAGCTAGACCCACATTTGCGGTGCTGACAAGTTGTAAACCATTTGGTTATCATTTGTGCTAATTATGAGATGCCTGTGCCAGTGTCAGTGTCAGTGACAGCTCTCCACGGGGTACAGTGAGGCGAATCACATGTGGGATGCTGTGTAAATGGGAATTGTATAGGGAATACTCGTATGCCATGGGTGGAGTTTGGGAATGCTAAAGAGATCGAGATGGAAACAATTGGTGGTGGAATTCCTTAGCTAATCAGATTTCTATGGCTGAAATGGAATGCTGGGGAAATCCAAATCGGATGAACACATTTTTAGGACTCATAGGGTCGAGTTTCTCAGAGAACTTCGTTCTTTAAATATATTTATAATTTCATATCATGGACTTATAATTCCCCCTCGGAACGCTCTGGTCCCCGCCATAGAAGTGACGTCAATGGACGAACGATCACCAGTATTTTCAAAACAGAGTTCCCATTACTACAGGAACGCACGCGGACCCGTAGATCGAACAACACTCTAGGGGCACAACAGAATAATAATTCTCAATAAAAAAAAATGTTGCAAGTAATTTGCATGCAATTGGTTGCCCTGCCCGGACCGAACGAAAGGTGGGAGGAGCCAAATCTAGTCTCGGGCATGATCGAAACCACCTCCCAACAGCGACTTCATTCATGATGCAGCCACAGTCTCTGGTCACATGGCCAAGAGTCGTTAGATTTGTGCATGCGTTGGGGGCGTTTCCGCGCACTAATCTTAACTCGATGATGAATGTATTATAGTTAATTTTTGTATTTATTACTCTTTTTACAGACTATCCGCCCGCTGATAGCTATACCGGTTATCGGGTGACTCCACCCCAAGGCAACATCAACATCAACAACAACAACAACAACAACAACAACAATAATAATAATATCCATAACCATAATCACACAAACAACATCAGCGGCAGCAGCAGCAGCAGCAGCAGCAACAACAACAATAGCCACAGAATGGACACCGACGATGTTGAATCGAATACCAGCAGCGCCATGTCCACCCTTGGCACACTCTTCTCGTTCACATCCCCGGCGGTAAAAAAGCTGCTGGGCTGGAAACAGGGCGACGAGGAGGAAAAGTGGGCCGAGAAGGCTGTAGACAGTCTCGTGAAGAAGCTAAAGAAACGCAAGGGAGCCATCGAGGAGCTGGAGCGCGCACTGTCTTGTCCCGGCCAGCCTTCCAAATGTGTGACCATTCCACGATCATTGGATGGCCGATTGCAGGTTAGTGCCACCGAGAAAATTATTTCAGAGATTTCCATTAAACCTTATTTGATACTTTGTAGGTTTCACATCGCAAAGGCCTGCCACATGTCATTTATTGCCGCGTGTGGCGCTGGCCTGATCTGCAGTCGCATCATGAACTGAAACCGCTCGAAATTTGCCAATATCCATTCAGCGCCAAACAAAAAGAGGTCTGCATCAATCCGTATCACTACAAGCGTGTAGAGAGTCCAGTCTTGCCGCCCGTTCTAGTGCCGCGCCACTCTGAATTCGCCCCAGGACACTCGATGCTGCAGTTCAATCACGTGGCCGAGCCTAGTATGCCGCACAATGTGAGCTACTCAAACACCGGCTTCAATTCGCATAGTCTCAGCACCAGCAACACATCCGTGGGCAGTCCCAGCTCCGTCAACTCCAATCCGAACTCGCCATACGACAGCCTGGCCGGCACACCACCACCTGCCTACAGTCCCTCGGAGGATGGCAATTCCAACAATCCGAATGATGGCAATCAACTGCTCGACGCCCAGATGGGAGATGTGGCGCAGGTTAGCTATTCGGAGCCGGCCTTTTGGGCCTCCATTGCCTACTATGAGCTCAATTGTCGGGTGGGCGAAGTGTTCCACTGCAACAACAACTCCGTCATTGTTGATGGCTTCACGAATCCATCCAACAATTCTGATCGCTGCTGTCTCGGCCAGCTGAGTAATGTGAATCGAAACAGCACCATAGAGAATACGCGACGTCATATAGGTGGGTGCGATCTATGGGAGGTTGTTAAAAAACATTTGATTTTAAGTTTTTTTAAGAATACAAAGAACCACGTAAACGATTATGAGGAAGAAGTTCTTCAGCATTTAAATTTTCAATTTATAATCATGCTTTACCGCACAACCTAACAAAAGTTTGCTTTTTCATAAGAATTTCCGATAAGGAAAACTGATTGCGAGTGCTACCATAACTCATTTAGATTATTATTTGAATGGTCTTAAATTAGAATCTAAAAATGGTTCTATAATTAAATACTCATCGAATGCTATTATCAGTTCATTCAGAGATGCGTTTACGATAGGATGATGGAACAGAAAGAAAAAGGTCAAGTTTTTCTTCAAGGGAACGATAAGTATTTGTTGATATAATTAGATATTAAACTAAGAATCGAAATAATATATATTTAATGCAGGTTTGTGCTATATTATACATGTATCATACGATTGAATAACTTATTTCAAAGGTTATTCGACAAACTAAACTAATTGAAACCCATCACTGTCTTCTCATCTTCAGGTAAAGGCGTTCATTTATACTATGTGACCGGCGAGGTGTATGCCGAGTGTCTCTCCGATTCCGCCATATTCGTGCAGTCCCGAAACTGCAACTACCACCATGGGTTCCATCCGAGCACCGTGTGCAAAATACCACCCGGATGCTCGCTCAAAATCTTCAACAATCAGGAATTTGCTCAACTCCTCTCACAGTCTGTGAACAATGGGTTCGAGGCCGTCTACGAGCTGACTAAAATGTGCACTATTCGTATGTCGTTCGTCAAGGGCTGGGGGGCGGAATACCATCGACAGGATGTGACGTCGACGCCCTGCTGGATCGAGATCCACTTACACGGGCCGCTGCAATGGCTGGACAAGGTGCTCACCCAGATGGGGTCGCCGCATAATGCAATTAGTTCGGTATCCTAAATTTAAGGTACAAAACATAACACGGAAAAAATGCAAAACCAGTAGCTAAATGAGTATGTGTATGTGTACGCAATGTAGAGCAAGAGTAAAGTATGTAAAAGACGTAGAATCAGGTCAGAGAAGAGATCCCCCCCTGAAGGGATAAAACTATATTTAGTGCCTGAAGATGATCATAAGAATTGACATTTTGATGTCTATGTAATGTGTTTGTGTAAGCAAAGATCTATGCCCCATGCAAACTATCTAGATCTATCCAGATATTTGTGGATATATAGATGTGTATGGAAAGCTACTCAAAAACCCGCCCTTTTATATATTTTATAGTTTATCGTATGATTTTCTATGCGAATGTCATTCCTAAAGCTAAAACAAACAAAACACGAAAAACGCAAAAAAATGAACAACAATTTTAGTAAAAACCAACCACAAAATGGTAATACTATATACACATGATCTATATAAAATAATGATCTGCAATCTATGCAATGCAAAAACATTGTTGTTAAAGTCTATTTCAAGTGCTTCTTATGTGTCATTGTAAAAGCTGCTTTAAATAAAAGAAAACACGTAATTAAACCTATCCACTTAAAGTACATAAGCTAAAGAAAGAGTTTACATAAGAATACTACTATGAAAATTTTTGCAATACATTTCTTAAAATGATTTCTTTTATAGAAAAAACTCCCATTTATGTTCTCATTCTTTTGCGGTTGGCCTTTGATCAACGAATTCAATATTTTACAAAAGTTGATTTAAATTTATGGTTTAACTAATTTTAAGTTGATAAAAATATAGAAAAGCAAAAAAAATACACACTGCAATTGAAAATGTTTAATTTTAATTAATTACTTTTTGCAAACAATGATCTTTTGTTATCTTACGTACATAATTACGTTTAATTGAGGAAGGAAGCAATTAATTTGAAAAAAACAATTTTTTCATCTTTAAATATGTTTAATTTTTTATAAACTTTAAAGTACATACATTTAGATTTTGGTTAGATTGTATGATTTTTTTATCCATTCTTGTTTAGATCCTTCAAATTTGTGTGTTCCAATCCATCATCAGTAGATGACAAAAAAAAAGTACATATATAGAAAAAACCAATCGAAACCCACAAGAAACTCTTAATTTTGAAATAAAAACGTTTTTTGACATATATATTTAATTTATCATTTATTTATTGGAATTTTTCAACAGTTATAGATATTTTACTATATAAATACCTAAATATGAAAATGTAAATTTAGCTGTATATTAGAGGCTTGGGCAAGACACGGCCCTATATAAGCTATGTAATAATTGTGCCTATTTAAAGTTTTACTTGCGCCTTTGATGTTTGTACACATATAGTCAGTTTTTACTGAATAATCGGAATAATCCAAGTGGTTACTTACCGTAACCTCAATCTACATAAAATACTCAAGCAGAAATATGCAAAGCGCCTTAAAGTTTATACATTTTAGCAGCCAACACTATACAAAATACTATATGAATTGCCTTAAACACATTCTATTGAAAATGCCTTGCTTGCCATTTAATGTATGTATGTATTAATGTAAAACTATAAAAAATATTAAAGTAAACTGTTTCTTTTATTTAAAATTTTTAAAAGTTGTGCCCAACGCACAACTATCGATTTTCCTGTGCATGTTATCGAAAACTTTAGTCGATAGTCAGTATTTCAGTATTTTTTGTTAAAAAAATAAAGACACGACAACAGGGCTGAAATTAAAAAAAAAGTTTTACAAATGACTGAATCTAATACCCGGTCTCAAAGAGAATCGATTTATTACATTTATAGCTGAAGTTCTCTGCGCTAGCGCTCGTTATCCCTATGGTACACTTCAATATAAGTATTTATAATCATATAAAATATGAAATTCATGTAAATATTGATTTGGCAATATATATCGATATGTATTTGAACCTCGGAAAGAAGTAGC
Source organism: Drosophila algonquin (assembly GCA_035041765.1). Taxonomy (NCBI): domain Eukaryota; kingdom Metazoa; phylum Arthropoda; class Insecta; order Diptera; family Drosophilidae; genus Drosophila; species Drosophila algonquin. The sequence goes on along the minus strand of JAWNKY010002247.1, from coordinate 14,304 downwards.
TTTTAGCAATAGTCCATCACTATTGTTTTTTCTGTCAACATGAACGTCTCGCCCGTAAACGATCCATTGGAATTATTGACGAATAAGGGCAATCGCCAGGCTTCTTTCCTTTCGCCCATATGGAATCCCTTCGCCTGCACCCTGGCCGGCTTCGGTCTGGCCATTTTCGTCAACTGGGGCTTCCGTAAACCCGTGATGTCGGGTAAGTCTTGCGCTGTGTCCATATGACGTAACATTGTTTTTGTGCCTTAACTCTAATAATTAAATTGGTTCTAAATGTTCTCTAATAGGCATCCAGAAACATATTGCCTTTGCGGCCATTGGCGGGGGTGCCGGCTATTATTTCGACCAGAAACGAAACGAATATCTGGCCAAACGCGATGCTGTGCTGCGGCACTACATCGAGTTGCATCCCGAGGACTTTCCCGTGAAGGGTAAGTGGACTACAGGTTTCCTTTACTCCCAGAGTGAAGCCTCATTCATTGCTTTCCTTGTGGTGTTCACATTTCAGATCGCAAGAAGTACGGCGATGTCTTGGAGAGCTGGGTTCCAGTGCGTTGATGTGCGTGCTCGAAACAGGCAGTTATGTTGTGAATCAAACGATGCCCTGCAGCGCATTGTCCATATAGTTAATAAAGAAGCTTTAATTGTAATATTGAATACGAAAATGGATGAGATTCGATCAAATTTTTACATATTTATTGAAACAAAAATTTGGTTGGAATATTGTCGATTGTTGTGGTGGTTTTATATGTCGGATTTTAAAACTGATTCTCAGTGTATTTTGGGCTGTTCATTGAATCTGAATTTAAATAAATACCACACACATAAGCTATTGTGAATGCGCCACGCTAGGAGAAATTTTGAAGTCCACATCTGCGGATGTATAAAAACTTACAGAGAAGTTGGTCGATTGGTATGATAATCCAATAAAATCATTAAAAATGTCTTAAACTATGAAGAAAAGTCTGAAACACGCGAAAGAAAACCATCTATGACTCCTCTTCATGGCAAAAGACGGATTCGTCAGAGCAAGAAGGGTCCCTTTAAGTCACCTAACGAGCTTAAAGAAGAGCTTAAAATAAATGTGATGGATCAAACAGTCAGTACATGTCTTAGCCAACATAACATAAAAGCCTGCAGGGATCTCGATCATACGTTAGACGTCCAAGGAAAATAGAATACAAACTTCAGTATGGACCTGCTTCTTCCACTATGGAGTAGGTACAATAGGTTGGATAAAAACCATCATGGATTAGCACGTGTAGGTGAATATCGTGGAGACAGTAATGCTACCCTTTGCAGAATATGAAAGTCCGTTTGTATGGGTCTTTTAACAGGACTGTGACCCCAAACACCAACAAGAAGGCAAAGGAATGGGTTATGGCAAACTGTGTGAACGTTTTGGAGTGGCCTGCTCAGTCACCTGACCTGATCCCATCAAAAATCGGTGGTCCTACATCAAGAAGGCGGTTGCTACTTACAATCACTTACGGATCACTTTGGGTATAAATTAAAGAGTCCTGGTCCTAAAACGATGCCATGGTGATATTATTTTTTTCGCCTAATTTGATCACTTTCAATGAATTTCCTTAAATAAATTAAAAACGTTAAAAAGGAAGATGTTTTTTTTATATGCATATGTTCATAAGAGTCTTACATTTTGAAAAATGTGCTTAAAGTTTCCTTAAAGTTAAAAATGTGAGTTTGGCAACTATTTAAAAATTGCTTGTGGTGGTGGTGCTGTTATTTTCGCAGCTGTAGATGGGACATTTTATACATTTTGTTGTCCGCACCAAGCGGACCGGCACCAGCACCCGAGAGAGTCGTGAGAGTGTATGTATGCACATGATTCTCACGTAATTTGCGTGTTTGCAAGTGTGTATGAGCGCAAAACTGAAAGTGATTATAAAACAAAGGTAAGACAAAGCAATTTACAACTTAACTTTAAATGTACAGCAATCGGCATTTACAAAGACTCAAGAAGGAAATGCAGGCGAAATATGCCAAAAAACTAAATCGGGCTAGCGCAGAAACAGTGTCGTCCAGTGAAAAAGAAAAAGTTCAGTACATGTGAGAATGTGTAAAAATAAAGTGAGCTTAAGTGAAGATTTAAAAGGTTGGTTCTTGAAACATAGGCCATCGCGAGACTGCGCTGTAGACTTGGTTCGGGTATTAAAATGAAATTATTTGGACGTTGCGCCGTTTTAATAGTACACTGCGCAAAAAAACCGGACATATTTCAAATTGACGGTGACACGGTCGGAGTCGTTTCGACCTGCACCCTCTGTCTACTGGTTGGACGGTCAGCTCAGGGAGATTGGCGTGGATTCAGTGCGGTCTGGACACCTGCGTTACAATAATAAAATCGTAGACAGAGAAAAGGAATGACCAGACAATGTGGGAACGGACTGAGACACGGTATAGACCTATTTTGTTGGAGAACCGAGGTGTTCGGGCTCTCCTTCTATACCCACCCTACCTGTAGGACTCAATCGAGCTTACCCAAAACATTGCTGCGGCGCGAGAGGCGCGAGAGGTGCCCTCAAAAAGAAGAAACTAAATCATATTCATTTACGTTATAATTCAACTTCAGTTAATAGGTGCTTATGTCTAAACATTACAAGAAGGTAGAGAATGATAGTAGATAATAATAATAATGTCATAATAACAGATGACAATATGACAATAATATGTGACAGCAATAAGATTATGAATTCGGTTTGAGTTTTTTTGTTATACAAGTATAGGGACTCACTTGCTAACGCAACTATAAGAAGAGGTCTTACAATGCAAGTGAAAGCTCGCATATCAACACAACGTCACACTTATGTACATATGTATGTACACCGGCTGTGCCGTACCGTACTCACAATTCGTAGGAAGTCAGCAGGCCTGTTGAAGTTGATGAGGCTAAAGATGAATCCGTATATATTTATGGTATATGTGTGACAATGCGATTAGCGATTATGTATGGGTTAAATGTCGTTAGGGGCGCATAACTAAAGTAATCGAAGAAAGTTATAAATATGGTTTATATAGAATATCTATCTAAACTAATTAATTTCCATTTACGTGGCGATACTGATCATGCGTCGAATCCATCCCGCCGCCACACAGCTTCACAGCTCCATCAACCTGACCAATTGGTGGGGCCAGCCGTAAAATCAACCCTTATCGGCACTTTATTCCTCTCCCCTCTTTGACTGCTCTGTCCAGCTGTATGCAGGGGATACGTAGTGGATTGGCTATGGACTGCAGATGAGCATGGAGCATGGAGCTTTTGAAAGCGCACTGATCGTATGATCATAAAACATAAAAGCTTTTGGTAGATTCTAAGTACAGTGACGTCTGAAATAACGTGCCCAGTGAATGTACAGGAAAGTTTGTGTTTCGATGTTAATATTGATGGTATCCCGCTTTATAAAAGTTCCAATGCACAACTTTGGCCCATCCTCATTAGATTATTAAATGTAAGAAATGCCCTCAATTTTACCCATGATGAGGAATTTTTCAGAAATATTACATCTGAGCTAGAGGATTTATTTCAAAACGGTGTTGAGGTAGGCAATAAAATTTTTAAAATTGGTATCCGGGCTATTGTTTGTACTCCTGGGCATACATCTTCACATGGATGCTCAAAGTGTACCCAAGTAGCACGAAAATTAACAATTTTAAATTTTTTATTTTTAACATTTAAAACTGATTGCGGAGTTTTAATCACAGACAGTGATTTCGCAAATAGAATTTACCCCGAACATCATTCCCAAAAGTACTTTGCAAAGAAGACAGCATTTGAAACATTAAACATAAAAATGGTTACTCACATTCCTTTAGACTGCATTCACCTAATCGATCTAGGCGTCATGCGCAAAATCTCTAGTTAGAATTATGAACAACAAAATTTGTACAAAAATATCCTTGCGTAGAGTAATATACATATGTACTATGTACATACGAGTATGTACCTTGAGAATTTGTAAGGAAGCCTAGAGGTTTAAATGAATTACTTAAGTGGAAAGCTACTGAACTCAGGCAATTTTTTTTTAAGAACGAATTATTTGATTTCTTTTACAGATTTACACATTTTATCTGTATTCTTTTATTACATTGCGCCTATAGGTTGTTCTGCTTCCTAAAGCTACGAGGATCAAATATAGACACCTCCCAGCGACTGTTAGATAATTTTGTTGAAAATTTTCCTCCTTTTTTTTTTTAACCGTTATGTCAGAAAACCAAAAGAAATATTGGAACAAATATATAAGAAAATAGACGATGAAAGGTTAACGACATGCCCACTTGATTCAGAACCTACAATCGCCAACAATGTAATCATTTTAAAGGAATGCAAATTAACAAAAAATGTACCTAACAACTACTGCCATATAGTATTAGTATACCTATACTAATTGTATCCATTTTGAAAGATTTTAACAGAGCAGTTATAGGAGCAATATGAGCCCATTCCTTCTTCCAGCTTAGGAATTTATTTAGTGGAGACAGAACCTTTTCCTAGGGAAGAAATATTTTCGTAAAGTCAAATTGAATATAAGGCTGTCGCCATATCATATATTAGCGAGTTATTAGTATTATTATTATTATTTATAATAGTTAGCTATAATTTAAATTAACACTAACTTAGCATCTAAAGCGCTGGCTGCAAAGGCCTTCGGCTTGTTAGAGGTATTTAAGAGCTAGGGTTTGTATATTTACATATAAATTCCATTCAGTTTAATTGGGAGGATTAAAGGAGGTGATATATGTTAGTTTTTTAGGAATTCAATGATTTTGGAGATGTTTTCTATGGTTTCGAGGATGGATGTTTTTAAGGTGGGAAGTTGAGGGGCAGTTAGTGAGGATATGTTTAATATTAAGGTCGTCTGTTGTATGGCAGTTAGGGCAGGGTGGGATGTTGCCAGGGTTGTGGTAGTGTTGTTGTGTAAGTCGTGTGTGTCCTAGTCTGAGCCTAATTATTTTAATTTGGTCACTACGTGTGATCCTTTTTTGGTTCATATTTTTTAGGTACTTGTTTGTGTATGTTAGGTTTGGGTTTAGTTGTTGGTACCATCTGTTGCAGAGATCTATGTTTCGTTTGATTTTTTCTGCTAGTTCATTGGCAAGGAATTTGTTTATGTCTGTTGTGTTAAGATTGAGAGTGTAGTGTAGGGGCATATGATATGTGGATTTGGCTGTAGTGTCGGCTAGCTCGTTATCTTCAATACCACAGTGGCTAGGTATCCAAAGGAGTTTTATTTTAGGGGCGGTTTTGGTGAGGAGGGTTCTAATGGTAATAGGATATAAATTATTGTTGTTGATGTTGGAGATGGATTTAATCGATGAGAGGGAGTCGGAGCAAATGATGTATTTTCCTTTTCTTTTATGAACTAATTTTATTGCATCAAGAATGGCTATGGTTTCGGCTGATAGGATGGATGAGTAGTGGGGTAGAATGCATCTTTTAAGGATTTCGTTTTCAGTGGTAATGGCAAAAGTTGCTGTGCTGTTTTGTAAGGATCCGTCTGTGTATATGAATTTGTGATTGTGGTATTTGTCTTTGAGTTCAAGAAATTGTTGTCTGTATGTGCTTGGTGGTGTGTTGGATTTGCTGAATTTTTGTAGCGTAGTGTTGATGAGGAAAGGGGGAATTTGCCATTGGGGGGTGATTTTTTTGTTTGGAGGTGGGAGGTAGGGAATGTTGTGTTCTTTGCATGAGATAATGACTTTTTCCAGTGTTGACGTTAATTTACTTATTTTTTTGTTTCCGTTTTTTTTAATGTATTTGTGAAGAGGTTAGTTTGAACTGTTTAGTACTGTTTTGTAGGTTTTGGTTGTGATAAGGTCTCGAGTTATTAGTAATTCCATTGCTACATCATGTGAAAAATTAAGTTGCTTTGTTTTACTATATTGACAATGAACTCTAAAACTCTACTAAAATTTAAAAAGGAGATTTTTAAATTAAATTACAATTTTTATATTCAAATTTCATTAGTAGAAAAAACATGTCACAAAGTCCTCAGCGGAAAATTAAACGTGGTGCTTTTACCACATGCGGTAAGTCTAAAAATATATTTCCAAATAAATTCAAATATGTAGACTGAAAGTATCAAGTTTTACATTTCAGAGAACAGAACTAATTGCAATTGTGCTAATTTGGTGGCTGCTGCAGTGGAGCGCCTTGAAGGATCTGTGGCTACAATTTTGAATGAATTGCGCGATTTAAGAGGTATGATTTATGTACACAATTATTTAAATTCAAATATATTTTATGTTTCATTTCAGCTGACCACACAACATCACAGGGGCCTGTGCTTGTCGAAGAAGTCGCTGGAACTCTTAAGAGCTTGATAAAGCAGCAGGGACAGGGACAAACAGTCGCTAAAAATTTTTCAGTGCTGACAGTCCAGGATCTAAAAAAATTGAACGAGGAAATAAACAACACAAACAAAGACATATACTTAAATATTATTGAAATTAAAATGCTATTTTCTATTCCAATTGTGTTCCGTTCACAGATCGATGCAATAAAAAACCTTTTAATGAAGAGCGGGGTACTTAAAAACCTTAAAAATGTTTTGGCCAATGTCGTGGTGATGGCGTACAACGCTGATGGAGTTCAGGGCAAGATGTCTCTGAAAAGCCTCACGAATTTTTACGCAGTTTAAATTGGTAAGCTTATAGGACTTTTATTTTCATTTTACCGCCTATTACTTATATTTATATTTTTTATTTATAGATGCAATTACAGTAAAGGCAGGGACTGGGTCAGCTGAAATGCAGAAAGAAAGTGCATCGAGCATACCTTTCATTGTGTGGTCAGTTTAGGTGACCTTCTGAGGCGGCAATTCAGAATCTAGTGTGAGCAACAGAAGCATTCCAAAAAGGGCCTCCTAGATCGTGTGTTTTAACGCTTTTAGACTATTTGGGGGGCTATGTTAAGACTCATGTCTATTACATGAAAACATCTTTCAACATTATAATATATTATAATCATATAGATCGTATAAAGATTTCATACATTTTTCTGAATTTTATATTTTTTTTAATACAAATGTATTAAATAAAAGCTCTTAAAAAATCACCCACCATCTTTTTTAGAAGTTCCTATGCGATATTTAGGGAATGATTTTCAAATGCAACTCTGACAACATATAACTAACATTCTCCAGCAAATGGCGAATAGCCAGGAGGTTTTTCAATCGCAGATGCTCAATTTTCAGTTAGAGATGATTCAATTTATTCGGGAGAACGAGGCGAATAAATAAAAATAATTAAAATAATTTTTCAGGACCGAATTAAAATGTAATGGTTAAACAAATATTTTATGATATATTATTATTAATTAAGCAGGCAAAGCAGGGGTCAAGCCAGAGGATCAGTGATGTGTCGACACAAAGCCGAAGTGGCTGACGCAACAAGCTGGTGGTGGTTGACAGGGAGCTAATCCCGTCCATACCAAAGGCGAAGGTACTTTGCCCCATCGGCATCCAACCCGGAGATACCGACTTCTGACTGGAAGGTATTGCATGCTGGGCACCCACTACCCAACGAGGGGGACCAGCATGTGATTCTCCAGATCAATAAAGCGGAGGACTTGTTATACCCGAGATACGGGAAAATAGCATGGAAATGGAAAATAGTAGAACTGCCGTACGAAAAGGAATCCATGCTTATGTCTCATTACAGCTAGAGAAAGAGGAGAAGCGCCTTTTGGGAGCCTGCTGCTACATGGCTTACGACAGGCCCGCACCACCCGACCGAGGTGAGTCACTCTTAGACTTTATACTATCAACTAGCAGAGGTGTAGCAAACGTGGGGGAGAATACACCTACGTAGGTCCCACCTTGTCAAAAGTGCTAGATCTAACTCTCGCAGCGGGAAAGAGTACCTTAATATCTGGATGGAGAGTCCTCAATAGACCATCCTTCTCAGATCATAGGTACATTTAATTCAAGTGCGGATTCGAAGTAAGTAAGTAAGTAAAAGTCTATAGAAACCCCCTGAACACAAACTGGGAGAAGTTAAAAAATAAAGTCACTTCGGAAGGAAAGGAAATTCGTAAGGCACAAGCTCGTAGCTCGTGGAGGAACTTTCGCTCCAACATCGAGAAAGTGCCTGAAACGGCTAGACTTAGGAAGCTGCTGTCAAAGCAACCCACAGTACAGAGTCAGCTCAAATTAGACAACGGACAGTGGTTGGAGGGCAACGAAGAAGCCCTGACGGCACTAATGGAAGCTCACTTCCCAGGATGCACCGAGGTCACTGACGACGAAACGCATCAGGACCTAGTGACTGAGGAACAAACCCCCCCAACAAATTTGATAATACCCAAGAAAATCCAATGGGCTATAGATTCCTTTACAAGCATAAAAGGACCTGGACTGGACGGAATATTTCCAGCCATATTTCAAGAGACCAAAGAGGTGATAACAGGCTATATCCCTATCCAATGGAGAACCTCTAGAGTTGTCTTTCCCCCAAAGGACTGACCAACCAACCAACCAGTACGCCTACACCAAGGGAAATTCGGTGTACACCCGAGAAAGCCCTCAACAGCAAAAAGTATGCTTTAGGAGTATTTGTAGATATATCCAAGCATTTAATAGCGTGGCTACAAAAGCCATAATGGACTGCCTAGGAGCAACCACGACTCACGACTTAGAGAAGCAGGCCGAATTGAAGAGCGATAGCAGGTGGAACACCACCACCGGCAGAATTTGGAAAATCATGTGCAAGAAACGCAATGGAAACGCTCCACGGAAGGACTGCAGCCTGCTGGTGGGAATACTAACAGGTCAATGCTGCGTTGCATGCAACCAAGGTTAACATCACCAACGGATACAACTGCAGGAAATGTGTAACCTTAAAACCTCAGTAACACCCTCGTAAAGGTCCATACTAATACGGATGACTAAGGGCCATACCAAAATAAAATTCAAAGTCCTACATATACTGAATGATATATTTTGTATGAAGTATACGAATATGCTATTCCCAAAGTACAATTTGATAGATTAAAGGGATACAGTTTTGTTCATATTTCATTTAATACAATTTTACGATTATTTATATATGTACTTTGAAACTTAAAGTGAATTTCTTTAGAGAGTTTCTAAAAGTACATTGTTTTTCATTTAGAAGTTGATGAGCTGTAGATGATAGAGCTGGTGATTTTGAAGCTAGATATGCTGAGATTAACGATCTTGCTTACGAATCCTACGAGTTGAATTTGTGCTGAGAAATTTAAACAGTGCTGTGCGACCTCTTTTTCATGGAGGAATTTTATTCACGCATTGAAGAAGTTCTAATTGAAAATGTAGGCACTATCGGACGAGCGGCGAAGGCAAAACGCTCCTCAATAGGTGCGAAGAGGGCCGTTAGACAAAGGGATGGTCATGGTTTCTCAAATGCAGGCCAGATCTACGTTACCAGCTGGAGCTGCAGCGGAATTCGCCGTGCGAGCAAGTGCGAGCAAGTGGAAAGGCCAAGTAGTACTCGGCAGAAAGCGGCCGCTAAAACCCGATCGAATGCTCCGTAGACGCGAGTGAGATCCGTACGAGAGGGGCGGCGAAAGCAGCGGCAGAGTCGAACAATTACATCAAAAACTATACATCGAATAACAAAAAAAATATGAGCCCTTTTATCACGACCGAAATCATATGTTCTAAGCAACTTCTACTTTCTATCCTCTCCCTTATGTTAAATTTTTTTCCCTCTGAGTGCAGGCGCCAAAGCACCAGTACTCGATCATTGTGATCATCTCCAGTGAAAACAACCTCAGAGCAGCTGAGATAAATATGCAAAGAAAATTAGATTTCTATCTACTGTGCCAGGACCTAGGACTTAGTTTTAATTCATCCAAAACATCAGGTTTGACCATAGGTAGAGGAAAGCAAAGGGCGTCTGTGGCTCCTAATGACCAGCAGAGGTCCTTTGAAACCTTCCTTTTAAAATTACTGTTTGGCAGTAGACCTGAATAGAAAATGGAGGAAATCAGTAAAAATAGCCAAAAGAGTGAATTTTTCAAGAAAGGTCCCGGAAATCAGCATACAGCCGAATACCAGATTAGCTTGGAGATTTCTTAAAAATCTCAAAAACTGTAATGAGAAGGTACTCACAGCCTTCGATCAGGACAACACGGTAAAATATCTAGAACATCTAAGGGATCAAATACCGATTGAGGCGAGATATGACAAAACTATCCTAAAGGATGTGGTATATGAAGGCTCTAATTTTAAAGTGTCAGAAATTGATAGAGTTTTAAAGAACGGTAAAAAACAGCTGGAGGACACGATGGAATAACATATTCTATGCTGGGAGCTCTCAACAGTCTTGCTGAGGAGAATCTGGTCAAAAGTTTTAATGATCTCTTTTCTATAAGACATTTTCCAAACATGTGGAGAGAAATTAAAATTACACCCATTCCAAAGAAGTTGAAAGACTTGACTGACTACAAGAAACAAAAGTATGCTTCAATGTGTATAAATGATATCATCAATGTTATCAGCATGAAAAAGAAAAGTAGAAAAGTTGTAGTAATGGTAGTGTTAGACATTAGCAACGCATACATATATAAATGTAACTGTGTCAATCTCAAAATCCTCAAGCTTATTATGCGAAGTGAAGGTTTTCCATGTATTCTATTAGACCGGATTATTAACTTCATGAGTGAAATACTTCTGAACGCAAGTTATTCAGTTCGCGGATGACTTTGTGTCAACATTTTTAAATCATTTGCAATATCTGAACAAGAATATGCTCTGACTAGTATTGCCCATATGAGAATCGGTGCTTGTAAAGACCTTAACATTGCTAAAGCAGGAGAAGGAGATGAGTAGGGGTTACATTGATGACCTCAAAGCATTCAATTTTTGTTCTGGCTTTTATATATTACCACCGTATTTCAGGGCCATGATATTGACAATTATTTAAAGTCATGACATACAACTGAGAATTCTTTTAGGAAATTCGAAAATCTAATGCCACTACGAGTTACACGGAAATGATAAAATAGTTTCGATATTTCGATATTTGGTATCGGTATTATAGACCTACAGAAACAAAAGGAGTATATGTATGTTCAAAATCGATAAGCGTTTATCCTCTGTAGGAGGATTGTGGGAATAAAATTAGCGTGTGATATAATCTGCAGTCAGGATTACAAAAGAACTTATTGGTATGTGACTGTCTGTGTGCGATAAACCTTGTAAATAAGAAGGACTCAGACTCGTATATCGCAAAAAATATACATGATTGTATTAATACATCAAGCATTGAAAGACTGGAAATTATGTGGGTCCCCGGGCAAAGGGGTATTCACATAAATGAAATAGCTGACAAACCTGCGAAAAGGGCTCTTTTGGAAGGTAAGGCCATCGATATTAAATTAAGTACCAGTGAATCTCTAAGAGAAGTTAGAATTAAAATAGACAATAAGTGGAACGAGGAGACAAAAAACTAGTACATTTAAATGAACCCTTTACTAGTATTTTTCCGAATGTACCTAAAAAACCATGGAATATCCAATTAAACTGGAAAGCCAGCGACATAAAAGTAATCAACAGACTGATAACACTGATAACGACACGACTTTTCCGCTGTCGCCAAAAATGACTTTTTCTGATAGATTTGGATGTTTAAACATTTTTAAAGAAGGTTTTTTTTTCAGGAAGTAGTTTTTTTTTAAGAATTTTTAAAAAATTTGGTGTTTTTTGTCATAGGTAGTGCTTTTATTTTTCACATAACTTAAGTTTCCTACAACTGGTTGTATTGAACTTTGCAAATAAAAAAAGCGTTTTTTTCTACTTTTCCTGAGCTTTCAAAGTCAAAATTTCGGGTGAAAAATACTGGAAAAAATTATGAAATTTCAATTTGGAAGCTTAATATCTTCCAGATGTTAAGTTGCAGCTACAAAGTGTCTGAGTCGGATTTATAGCTGCATTTGTCAGCTTTTAACTGCAAAGTTCAATACAACCAGTTGTAGAAAACTTAAGTTATGTCAAAAATATAATCACTACCTATGACAAAAAATACCAAATTTTTAAAAAATTCTTTAAAAAAAACTACTTCATGAAAAAAAACAAATCTCTAATCTAATTTAATCTCCAAATCTATCAGAAAAAGTCATTTTTGGGCACAGCGGAAAAAAAAAGTTGAATTGTGTCGAGTAGTGTAACTGGACATATGTATATACATACATATGTACTTATGATAAAGAATACTTATTTAGCATTAAGGCAGTAACCACAAACAGATGTGATACATGTAGTAAGATTGAAAATGCTGAGCATTTAATTTTTGAATGCCAGAAGTATACCAAAATTAGAAAAAATTAAAGATCTTTAAATATGTACTTCAATAAAAAAAAAAAAAATTAAAAACTGTTACAAAAAAAAAAACAAATAACACAGTATATATTAAAAAAAAAAATATATATATATATATATATATACCTGAATAAATAAATAAGAAAAAAAACTAAAAAAAAAATAATAATAAAAATTATAAAATTAAAAAAACAAAAAACCAATTCAAAGAATTAATAACAAAAATATGTCTACTGAATATGATACCTTTTTGGTAGACAATAAAAAATACGCAAGAGCTACTGGTCTCTACAGCATTTCTGCTGTGACCAACCAAAATGCCATCACTAAGGTGGTAAGAGCACAAAAAAAAAAAAACAAAAAAAAAGTCTATCCAAATTTTTGAATTCGGCAAGTATATTGATTTATTCATCTAAAACATGATTTTTATATAGAGCAAAGTTCAAAATAATACAAATTTTATTATAAAATTAAAGAGTTTAAGTAAGACTCGCGTAACCACGTCAACACCAAAAACAAAACTAATCACAAAAAACGATTCCTGAGGGTATGCAAAATAATAAATATCCAAAACTACCATCAGCAAAAACACCAGCTAATCCAGTGTTAGTGGCAAAAAAGGCAGTGAAGCCGAAAAAAACTCCTGTATCAGAACCTATGTATAAATAGGGAGACAGGTCTACCGGTCTTTTTACGTTGTTTTCCTAGTGACAGTTTGACGATTTGGACTTACTAAATTCAGTCGTTGCTTAAAATGTTTATAAATACTGTCAAATCTTCTTTGCTACATTCAGTACGCTTACCTGGCAACGGCATACAGCATTTAAGGAGATGCACAGTCGTTCAAGCGTTACATACAAAAATACAAAATTATGGAGCCGCTGCTGCTCTCCCTATCCCGATCAACGTGGATGCCGCTGAAACAAGGCGCTTCTCATCACAGCGCTCCAGAGACATCAAGTGCACAGTAATGATGGCACAGGCACCCATCTCAATCATCGACATTACCACGGATAACAACGGCAGTGTTAGCCTGGCCGGATCAGGGTACCAGGATGCCCATGTCCAGTCGTATGACTGCTTCGGTTCGATCCGCCTTAACTCAGTAACGCAAAGCAATATTCCTACACCACTTGGTGGAATGCACAGATTCTTGCATCACAACATGCCTGGCGGCCAATGGTCGAAGGAATCTAAGTTTACATTACAGAAGCTCCATAGCTCCTATTACAGTGCTCTTCGTGATAACGCTCGTGCGGATTGCGGGAGCTACGATCAGAGTGCAACCCTTGCAACCAGCAAAGGCTTATCCACCCGGCGCAGCTATAGTACACATTCTGATCCACCTTCTTCTGAAAAGACTCAACCACCGACGAGATCAGCAACAATAGAACCCCCAACGGAAGCCAAATTGAGTAAAATAGAGAAACTGAAGCTGGCATTCAAGGAGTATGGCACTACCATAATAACAATCCACGTAGGCATCTCGTTGATTTCGCTTGGAAGCTTATATTTACTAATTTCCAGTGGAATAAATTTGGTCCCCGTACTGGGATTCCTCGGCATCACCTCAACAGCGATTGCGGAGAAGGTTGCCAGTGGTTCGACCTTTTTGGTGGCCCTTGCCGTTCATAAAGTATTTGCTCCTGCTAGAATAAGCATTACGTTGAGCGCCACACCATTTATTGTCCGCTTTTTGCGCTCAAAGGGATTCCTGAAGTAAAAATCAAACATTCGGAAACATATACCACATATAAATATATTTCTCTATCTACCATGCTGCATGCAATGTGATCGTTATTCACAAAATAAAATAAATAGTGACGTACCAGCAAAATACTAAAACGTTAACGACAACGTTAACTAAAACAAACCACGAGAAAGTTCACCAACGCCAACGGTTGCAAAAAATAACTACCAACACATAAATACAGCTGACATAGATAACGACGTTCAAACTTTATCAAATGCAATAGCCAGA
>JAWNKY010002244.1:0-29324 GCA_035041765.1 Drosophila algonquin | reverse complement strand
TGTCAGCTATTTTTGGCTCCACCGAACCAAAATTACGTACTGCTGACTTTGATTTTGAATTGTCACTTTTAATGTTGGAATCAGCGCGTCTCAAACGACCTTGCAAATCTTTGTGTTACCATTTTGTTGCTTGCAATCAAACTTATTTTAATTAAAATTTTCAGGAATGGCCGCAGGAAATTGGCCGCTCAACTTTAAATTGAATTTATTGTTTGATTCGACAAAAATACCCCGATACCGCGTCGAAACCCCAAACAATTTCAGTATTTTGTAAAAATACTCGACAGAATGCGGTAACACTTGCGAATGATGCGCCGAATGTTGTGTCATGCGGCCGCATCATTGTCTTCTTCTATCTACAGGGCTCTTATGGGCATCATTGTCACATGTTCCATTTAACGGAAAAATCCAATGTTGCGCCCTTATGTAAAAAGGATATTAAACGACGCCTAATTCATGTGTCTAGTTAGTCATAAAATATTTTTTGTTCGACTTTTCCCGCGTTTTCAAAGTCAAAATTTTGGGAAGAAATACCTAATAAAAATTATGAAATTTGAAAGCTTAATATCTTCCAGACGTTAAGCTGCAGCTACAAAGTGTGTGCGTCGAATTTGTAACCGAATTTGCCAGCATTTCAGAACTGCAAAGTTCAATACAACCAGTTATAGGAAACTTAAGTTATGTGAAAAATAAAAGCACAATATCTGAACAAAAAAAAACAAATTTTAAAAAAATTCTTAAATAAACTTAACCTAGAAAAAAAAGGTTCTTTAAATCTCTAAATCTATCCGAAAAAGTAATTTTGGGCGACAGCGGAAATAAAAAGTAGAATTTTGTTGAGTAGTGTTATTAATAATAATTATCCATAATGTTTACTTTTGAGCAAAAGAAGATAAAATTAAAGAATAATAGTTATTAGCTAAGCTGTTATCGAAAATCGCAAAAAGTTGCGAATTGACTGACATCTGGCAAAAGTGCGCGCTATGGTTTTTGCAAATCGTAAGATTTTTACGATTTGAAACCGGTTGCTAATGAGCTAGCGATTTCAAAAAGAAATTGCATATAAATGCAAATTTGTATAAGCCGGACAAAATAAAAATAAACGTTTATATTTAAACATTTGAATTTTATTTAAATATATCTTAATGTATTCAATTATTTTATTTCTAATGACACCTCAAATTTTACCCCACCCAATTAACAAAAACAGCTACAAATTGCGAATTCCCGTTGACAGATAGAATATCGATATCAATAGGGTGCAAGGGTTGTAAAAGTACACGGGGAAGAGGCTTAAATGGAACACTTGATTAAACTCTGTATTAATTATTTAAATAAATTAAATAATAACATCAATAATGTTAACAAATTTAAGATTATTTTATATTCAAGAGAAAAACGAGAGGAAACGTTGTGAGCCGCGGCAAAGGCCGCGGCTCTACCTTATACCCGGTACTCGGTCAGTATATATGTACATACATACATTTATGAGCCTACGATTTATGAAATTTATTATATGTTCGCAAAAGGGACGAACAAATTTGGGGAAAAAATAATATTTCAGAAAATGAAGTCAAATCATTTTTGGAATATTATACATGTTTCCGATTTTGTTTGCATATGATTTTTACATTTGCTTCTAAATTTCTACATGACATGTATAACTACATATTTGAGACGTACAAGTGTTTAGGACAGAGAGAGAGGGAATGAGTCAGCGCTTGGCAGGCGTTGCGTAGCCACCGAAATTTAATTTGTTTCTTCTGTCTATAATATTTATCCGACCTGATCCATATTCGGCAATCTAATTGATATGGTAATTTCCCATGATTCTACGTTTTTGGTTTTCATTTATCTTAAAAATTGTGGATTCCACAGATTTTCGTCTTTTGTGGGGCCGGAAAGGAGCGTGGCAAAATTTTAAAACAAACTCGTCCGGGTTTGGTATTACAGGAGCTTGGGTAGAAAGTTTGGTTGCTCTGGCTTTTATAGTCTCTGAGAACTAGGCGTCACAAAATACGAATGGGCAAAGCGGATGGGGTCGCGTGTGAGAGAGAGCGAGAGGGAATGATGACTTTCAAAATGGTTTTCTTCATTGTAGCTATAATAATGATCCGATCTGACCCAGATTCAACATTTTTTCTATTAATTCAACATTAATTTTCTATGATTCTGCGTATTTAGTTTTCTTGTATCTTCAAAATTGTGTATGCCACAGACTTTCGTTCTTTGTGGGAGCGGAAGGGGGCGGGGCGAAATTTTGAAATACACTTTGATTAGTGTGATAACACAGGAGACTGAATACAAAACTTGGTTACTCTAGCTTTAATAGTCTATGAGATATAGGCGCAAATGAAGACGGACAGACGGACGGACGGACAGACGGACAGACAGACATGGCTATATCGACTCGGCTATTGATGCTGATCAAGAATATATATACTTTATGGGGTCGGAAACGCTTCCTTCTGGGCGTTACACACAACCGTTATCCCCACAAATCTAATATACCCCTATACTCTTCGAGTACCGGGTATAAAAAAGGGGCACGTTTGTAATCTGCTCAGACTCCCTTGGTGCAATCGAGGCAATAGCCAACACAAGCAACAACAACACATACCCAGGTAACAACACATACCATAGCACACAATCCAAAAATAACAATTCTGTGGACACCAGGACACAGTAACATCAAAGGAAATGAACTGGCAGACAAAACAGCAAAATCAGCCTTAAATTTAATACAGCAACAAACAAAGCGACTCGACCAAATTAAATTCACCAGACCCCGACTGGGTCACACAAAACTTACGCACAAACACTACCTGGATCCCACAGCGTCACGAAACTGCCCGATCTGCCAGTCACATACTCCAGCAACCATGGAGCACATCCTCAACTTATGCCCTGCAACTACCCAAATTAAACAAAAAATATTTAAAAATCGAAATATCACCCAATATCTAAGTAATCCATCCAAAGAAAACATCAAACTAATAATAGAATATCTAAAAGAAACAAATATATACCACGAAATCTAAACTTAATTAAATTTAAAACATAATATATATATCTGTACATAGCATAGCTTTACAACTTATACATATCTAATTAACTCTGTAGTCGATGGCCCTGGCAGCTAGCACGATATAAGATCTCATGCTGGACTTGGCTTTGCAAGCCTTTCCTGACATCAAATAAATAAAATAAAAAATTCAATACAAAACATTTTCTTTGTTTTTAATAGTTTTTCTTTAATTAATATCAGTGCACATATGTATACTTCTTTCGCTGAAGTAGTATAATTAAAAGAAGAAAAATAGTACTGTAGGCATAGACATGAAATTAAATCTTGTATATGTATGCATGTCTATGTCTACAGTACTTTAGGCTGATGTCAGATTACGCGTGAGAAGCGAAGCGAGTTCATAAAGCGGGAGAATAGAGAGAGAGCAACCTGTCTTATCGCTTCAACTCTCTGAGAGCGTACGATTGTTTTTTTGCATTCTGTTGCATTTTGGGTTTTTTTATTACAATTTGTTTTCAAAACACGCGTGATTGAAAGAAATTCTGTTTCTTTTATTTTTGAATTTGGTGTCATTTGTGAGAGAACGCCTGAACGAAATGGACATAAACATTGAACATTTAATAACGGAAGTTTTTTTTGCGCCCAGCTCTATGGGACCAAAAGAGCCAAAACTATCATAATAGAATTTTGGTGAAAAAAAAATTGGACAGAAATTAAGAGCGTGGGAGCTCTTGAGATCCACACGGCTCTCCGGCAGCCACTGGCTTGAGCATGCATAATTAGTTTCGCTCCCACCCCCGTTACGATCGGTCAAAGTCTTTTCGCACTACATACACACGATTTCTAGCATATTAATACGCTGTGAACATTACCTACTATAACCGATAATCGATAACCGATCGGCAAATGAGTCTAATAGCCTGGTACCCATGGCACGTCATGACTTTGTTGACGGCTTGATTGACCTGTCTCTGTCTCAAGTTAACCATGTTAAAAATTCCTTGGGTCGATTTCTTGATCTGTGCTTTGTAACGGATCCGACCTTAGCGTTGTTAACTCGAGTCCCCCCGCTCTCTATACCTGAAGATGCCTACCATCCTACTTTTGATGTGTCGCTCGACCTAGGACGAACTGTACTGGATCGGTCGGGTAGACTACCCCAATGTGTCCGCTGCTTCCGTAAAGCTGAGTTTACGAAGCTTAATAATCTCATAAGGGATTTTGATTGGTCCGCTTTATATTTGTGCAGTGATGTTACGACAGGCACAAAGATTTTTTATGATGCACTGGACTCACTTTTTGTCTCTTGTGTCCCACTTTCCTGTCCGATTAGATCAAGAAAACCCCCTTGGTTTACCAAGGAGTTATCTCATCTAAAAAACTTAAAATCAAGACTTTATAAAAAATTTCAAGAAGTTGGCTCTCCTTCTCTCTCTCTCATTATGTAATAGCTCGGTCAAACTCTTCAGTTCTTAACGCTCAATGCTATCAGAATTACCTATCTCGATGCAGGATACGTTTTTCTAAGGACCATAAACAGGTTCTACAGCTTCGTAAACAGTAAGCTTAGAACGTCCGCACACCCATCCTTGCTATCCTTCCTTAATACGTCGGCAGATAATGATCAGGCAATTGCCGATCTTTTCGCCCGTTTTTTCCAAAGTACCTATTCGCAGGACGTTTACTCTGGTCAGCTGTATCCATTCGGTTTACCGAGGTCGAACGGCATTTTCAGTCTTCTTGTTAAATGAAAGCTCGTTGCTTCATGATCTACGAACAGTAGAGCCGGTGTTCTCACCGGGTCCGAACGGAGTTCCCGGCTGTGTACTCAGGTATTGTGCCGAGTCTCTGTGTGGGCCGTTGCATAAACTGTTCAACCTATCTATAACTTCTTCATGCTTTCCCCTGATATGGAAGGATTCCTTTATAATTCCTCTCCATAAGAAAGGTAGCAAGTCGGACGCAATGAACTATAGAGGTATATTTAAGTTATCCGCTATTCCTAAAGTGCTTGAGAAAATGTTAACTCCGCACCTGCAGCACCTATGCAGATCACTTATATCTCAAACTCAACATGGATTTATAAGGCGGAGATCAACCACTACTAATTTATTGGAGTTTACCTCCTTTATAATAAAAGGCTTTCAAGGTAATCTGCAGACGGATGTTGTTTACACCGATTTTAGTAAAGCGTTCGATTCTGTAAACCATTCCCTCCTAGCACAAAAGCTCGACCTTCTAGGGTTCCCGCCCAATCTCCTGAGATGGATCTCTAGCTACCTGTGTTCTAGGTCTCAAAGAGTTCTTTTCAAAAACTTCCTGTCCTCTCCAGTTATGGTGACTTCGGGTGTACCTCAGGGCAGCCATCTAGGCCCCTTACTCTTTACTCTCTATATAAATGACCTACCTTCTGTATTAACATACTCTCGAGTACTAATGTATGCGGATGATGTTAAGCTCTGTGTCCAGTATAAGGACATTTCTTTCCAATCCAGGTTGCAATCCGATCTCGATAGATTTCAGTCTTGGTGTTGTGCAAATTTATGAAACCTTAACGCTTCAAAATGTAAAGTAATGACTTTTCATCGCTCCAGCGCCTTTCTGGTTCCTTACAACCTTTGTGGTGGTTCTCTTGAGAGAATTACCCGGGTTGATGATCTTGGTGTTCTATTAGATCCCAAGTTAAAGTTTTCAGAACACATTTCCACCATGGTGAATAAGGCCATGGGCGTGCTTGGGTTTATAAAGAGGTGGTCAAAGGAATTTGACGACCCCTATATAACATACACCTCTCTTTTCGTCCGATTTTAGAATACGGCTCTTGTATGGTGCCCTCAGTACAACGTACACCAAGACCGTATAGAATCAGTTCAGAAAAACTTTTTACTTTTTGCTCTTCGCGGCCTCAGCTGGGATGCAGGTGTGAGACTGCCGTCTTACTCTAATAGATTGCTCTTAATAAACCTTCCAACCTTAGCTAATCGTAGGAAAATGCTTGGTGTGATTTTTGTGCACAACTTGATCAAGGGTGACGTAGATAGCCCTGACCTGTTGAGCCGCATAGACTTCACGATTCCTATTAGAAGCACTAGGAACTATACACCGTTGTTTCTTCCGCTTTGTAGATCGAATTACTCCTTGCATGAACCATTTAGGGTCCTATGCTCGGATTATAATTCCCTCTACCACATTATATCTACCACTAACTCCCTTCCTAGTCTTAAATTACTGATACTCCTACATCTTTCCCGTAATTAGTAATTACTTTTCTTCTTTAGTTAGATTAGTTCTACTTTTCCTCGAACACTAGTCTAACACCTATCTTTCCTGCATGTCCGCGATCGGTTCGGTTTACGAGTCGCGCGTTATGCGGCAGCGCCCCTCGGTCGGTTGGGCGGGAGGTGGGCTGCGTTCTTGCCTGGGATCCGCGCGTAACAGCCATTGGCTGGTGTCGCTTGGGCCACTTGATGGTGCAGTCATTGCATATCAACGTCCTAAAGAAATAAACCTAGGTGCCTAAGCTACAACGGTCAACTTTATTTTGTGATTGTGAAACCTCCCGAATCCGCCCCCCACAAACAATATGCTAATATGAAAGTGTTGTGATTCTATATTGACATCATAAGGCCCTTCAAGGTCAATAATTGTATTATGCAAAATGTATATACTCTTTACAATAACATCAACAAAATCGGAATCTGTCTCAATAGGCTTCCAGAGATGTGCGTTTGGACATTCAATGCACCTTCGAGCTCTGGAAAGTATACTGTTAAAGTAGTCGTTGTTTGCATTTATATCCCTTCTTAAATATGGCCTTAGTGTTTGTTCCAGGCAAGAAAGAATCTGTCAGAAAGAATTGTCAAGCCCTCAGCTGCATATAGAGTTGTGATGCGTTAAATATTCCACCATCACTTTGTTTTCAATAACTTCAGACCTCTATGGCAATAAATTTACAATTGGCATCTGCCACCCCTTGAGGTACTATCGAAAAGTACTTTTAATAATTATAAAACATAGACCCCCGGAATGCGCCGGACACTTAATACGAATGTGTTTTCCATCAATTGCGCCAGAAAAATTGCGAAAGTTCTACATCTTCCAAAATTGGTCTGCCGTCTGGCTAATTATTTTCTTCGTGGGCTAGCTTCTCCCATAGAGCTATTACAGGCTCTTTCACTACAACTGAAACGGTAGTCCTTCCAATGATCCAGTAGCTAAAAATCTGTAATTAAGTGTCATTAATTTATTAAATTTTTATTTTAGAAGAATGATTAAAAAAATGGGAGAACATCCAATTCCGCAACGAATGGAAAAAAATTCCAGTTCCGAAATCCGAAATTTGAGAAGGGGCTTACATCAAATATACTTCTTGGCCTCATTTTAAAGGTCTTCTTTTTTTAAAAGACCAAATAAAACTCCGTAAATCGGTTGGAAATTTTGCTGCATTGAACACTGCATCACAATTGAGCTTGGACGCATTTTCTCCAGCATTTGTTTCAGCAATGTCTCTAGATGAGACCATCTCTGAAGAGATTAGAGGAATTAGGCTATTGAGTAACAAGAATTAATATTGCTTGAGAAAAAAATGAATAACAGCAGAGACTGCCGTCTTACTATAATAGATTGCTCTTAATAAACCTTCCAACGTTAGCTAATCGTAGGAAAATGCTTGGTAAGATTTTTGTGCACAATTTCATAATGGGTGACGTAGATAGCCCTGACTTGTTGAGCCGCATAAACTTCACGATTCCTAGAGAGTCAGTGTGGGAGATTACGGAGTGCAACAAGAGTGAAGACCGAGCAGAACCAAAGTGCACATCCGCAAGAGGACGAGAGGACAACAGTTGAGAATCCATTCCTTAAGAAAAGCTGCTACGAGAATAAAATTCACCACTTTGAAACTGAATGTTGGGCGATGTAAACAACCGATCCTCAATCTTTACTTTATCTGAAAAGTATATTCAATCAAAATATTTTGTTGTATACATTTTTAATACAACTGAAATACTTATTAAATTAGAAACGTTTAAAAAATACACTAAATATTGGTATTTTTTAACTTTTGTGGAATAGAACATCGACATCGTCCGATTCTCTTTGTAGTAGTCAGACGCGTTTTTGTTTGCGCTCCGCTAACTTTTTGCCTATTTTTGCTTAAACCGCCGGTTTTTTACGAAAATAATAATAATAAATTCATAAACTAACAGCCTTATCATTCTATTTCCTGATCGCGAGTGCATGCCTGCTTTAGTGTAAAAACTTAATTTAATTATTTTTTTGCATCGCCTAACAGTGTGTCTTTGTTTGTGCTTTTGTAAGTACACACAGTGTCATATTTGTTCTTCTATTTAGCCGCTCTCACGCATTAGTTGTTGCTGATCTATCACTCTCTCTATTACCCACACTCAAATAACTGTTCTTCCTCTCTCGCTCTTGATATTTTCCGTACAGTAGCGCTCTCTCTCTCTCAATTGTAGCTACTGTAACCGCTCTCGTTTTCACTTATTCCTCTTTTGGCGCTTATCTGGCACACTGGTCTGATACCAATTTTTTTTGAAGGAAAAATAAAGTAAATTTTAAAATGGAATTCTCCGTTGTCTGCGACAAAAAAACCTGCAAGAAGCAGATCACCCATGACCAGCCGAGTATCCCCTGCTGGCTCTGCGATAGCGTCGTGCACGCTAAATGCGCCGGGTTGTCCGGTCTCGTGGGTGATGCCATCGCGAAAAGGAATGGCCTGCACTACAGCTGTGAGGCATGCCGTCCGGTTGAGAGGGAGATGGCAGCGTTTATGAGGCAGACCCGGAAGGGCTTTAGGGAGCTGACCGTGGGCTTCAAAGAGCAGTACGATCGGCTCCTAGCCATGGAGTCTCAGTTTAGTGGCTTCAAACTACTGACTGAGTCTCCTAGGCGCAAAAAGGTCACTCCGCGGGATCTGCATGTGCCGACTGCCCCTCGACCGGCCGATGCTGACAAGCTGACTCCGACCACCCCAAAAGTGCAGCAGTTGATATCGTTCGCCACTCCAAAGGCAACGACAGCTGCTGGTGATGAAAATTCGGTAGCCGAATTTATCGCGTCGGAGGGCATGCAGCCAAAGTCGTCTGTAGCGTCCGTGTCCGTAATGTCCGCAAACTCGTTAGCGGTCCCCTCAATTCCGACCCCACCAGTTAATATACGTCCCGGACCACCGGGTATTACCATCACAGGTGATAGGCCTGTGGTGCCAAGATTGGTGGGGATCCCACCAAAGAGACAAGTTTTTGTCTCGCGGCTTGCCCCTGATTCCACAATTAATGATGTGACGGCTTATATCCGAAGCAAAATAAAAGCCGCTGATTTTAAGGTGGA
The DNA here is from genome assembly GCA_035041765.1 of Drosophila algonquin. Classification (NCBI taxonomy): domain Eukaryota; kingdom Metazoa; phylum Arthropoda; class Insecta; order Diptera; family Drosophilidae; genus Drosophila; species Drosophila algonquin. Next base: position 19,945 of record JAWNKY010002244.1, on the reverse strand, counting down.
AAAATTTAACTTTTCTTATGCCAGGGAGATATCTTCCTTTAAAATAAGTGTCTCTCAAACTCATTTTGACACCATCTGTTCTGCCAAATTTTGGCCGGAGCATTTGGTGGTGAAGGAGTTTAAGGCAAAGAAGAAGACCAGGCCCCCAATAACTCTGCCAACAAATCAGACCAGTGCTCCTTCGTCGTCTTCCCGCTCTACCTCCCGTCCAAAAAACTAACTAACTCTCTTTTGGTGACCTATCAGAATGTTCGAGGCTTGCGTAGTAAGCTCAGCATTCTTTTCCAGGATAGTGTCGCATTTGCATCCAACGTTATTGTGTTTACCGAAACCTGGTTAAAGCCGGACATTCTTAGTTCCGAAGTTTTGGCAGGTCGGTACACAACTTATAGAAAGGATCGCTCGTCTCGACGTGCAGGTGGGGTTCTGATTGCTGTGGACTCAAACTTCACGTCGGAACTTTTCACAGTCCAGATCCAGCAGGAACTGGAATTTCTGTGTGTAAGACTGATTCTTCCCGCTTTCTCAATTTTCATAACTTGTTCGTATATTCCACCGTCTTCGGATATCGCAATTTACGAGCAGCATTTGTCCGCCTTAACCGCTATTTCTTCCTCGCTATCTGACAAAGATCACATGATAGTTCTTGGTGACTTCAACTTACCAGGAATTGTTTGGTCTTCGGCAAATGAGTCTAATAGTCTGGTGCCCATGGCACGTCATGACTTTGTTGACGGCTTGATTGACCTGTCTCTGTCTCAAGTTAACCATGTTAAAAATTCCTTGGGTCGATTTCTTGATCTGTGCTTTGTAACGGATCCGACCTTAGCGTTGTTAACTCGAGTCCCCCCGCTCACTATACCTGAAGATGCCTACCATCCTACTTTCGAAGTGTCGTTCGACCTCGGACGAACTGTATTGGATCGGTCGGGTAGACCACCCCAAAGTGTCCGCTGCTTCCGGAAAGCCGAGTTCACGAAGCTTAATAACCTCATTAGGGATTTTGATTGGTCCGCTTTATATTTGTGCAGTGATGTTACGACAGGCACAAACATTTTCTATGATGCACTGGACTCACTTTTTGTCTCTTGTGTCCCACTTTCCTGTCCGATTAGATCAAGAAAACCCCCTTGGTTTACCAAGGAGCTATCCCATCTAAAAAACTTAAAATCAAGACTGTATAAAAAATTTCAAGAAATTGGCTCTCCTTCTTCTCTTGCTCATTATGTAATAGCTCGGTCAAACTTCTCAGTTCTTAACGCTCAATGCTATCAGAATTACCTATTTCGATGCAGGATACGTTTTTCTAAGGACCCCAAACAGTTCTACAGCTTCGTAAACAGTAAGCGTAGAACGTCCGCACACCCATCCTCGCTGTCCTTCCGTAATACGTCGGCAGATAATGATCAGGCAATTGCCGATCTTTTTGCCAGTTTTTTCCAAACTACCTATTCGCAAGACGTTTACTCTGGTCAGCCGTATCCATACGGTTTACCGAGGTCGAACGGCATTTTCAGTCCTTTGCTAAATGAAAGCTCGTTGCTTCATGATCTACGAACAGTAAAGCCGGTGTTCTCACCGGGTCCGGACGGAGTTCCCGGCTGTGTACTCAGGTACTGTGCCGAGTCTCTGTGTGGGCCGTTGCTTAAACTATTCAACCTATCCATAAATTCTTCATGCTTTCCCCCGATATGGAAGGAGTCCTATATAATTCCTCTCCATAAGAAAGGTAGCAAGTCTGACGCAATGAACTATAGAGGTATATCTAAGTTATCCGCTATTCCTAAAGTGTTTGAGAAAATTTTAACTCCGCACCTGCAGCATCTATGCAGATCACTTATATCTCCATCTCAACATGGATTTATAAGGCGGAGATCAACCACAACAAATTTATTGGAGTTTACCTCCTTTATAATAAAAGGCTTTCAAGGTAATCTGCAGACGGATGTTGTTTACACCGATTTTAGTAAAGCGTTCGACTCTGTAAACCATTCCCTCCTAGCACAAAAGCTCGACCTTCTAGGGTTCCCGCCCAATCTCCTGAGATGGATCTCTAGCTACCTTTGTTCTAGGTCTCAAAGAGTCCTTTTCAAAAACTCCCTGTCCTCACCAGTTATGGTGACTTCGGGTGTACCACAGGGCAGCCATCTAGGCCCCTTACTCTTTACACTCTTTATAAATGACCTGCCTTCTGTATTAACATACTCTCGAGTACTTATGTATGCGGATGATGTTAAGCTCTGTGTCCAGTATAAGGACATTTCTTTTCAATCCAGGTTGCAATCCGATCTCGATAGATTTCAGTCTTGGTGTTGTGCAAATTTATTAAACCTTAATGCTTCAAAATGTAAAGTAATGACTTTCCATCGCTCCAGCGCCTTTCTGGTTCCTTACACCCTTTGTGGTGGTTCTCTTGAGAGAATTACCCGGGTTGATGATCTTGGTGTTCTACTAGATCCCAAGTTAAAGTTTTCAGAACACATTTCTACCATGGTGAACAAGGCCATGGGCGTGCTTGGGTTTATAAAGAGGTGGTCAAAGGAATTTGACGACCCCTATATAACAAAGACTCTCTACACCTCTCTGGTTCGTCCGATTTTAGAATACGGCTCTTGTGTATGGTGCCCTCAGTACAACGTACACCAGGACCGTATAGAATCAGTTCAGAAAAACTTTTTACTTTTTGCTCTTCGAGGTCTCGGCTGGGATGCAGGTGTGAGACTACCGTCCTACTCTAATAGATTGCTCCTAATAAACCTTCCAACCTTAGCTAATCGTAGGAAAATGCTTGGAGTGATTTTTGTGCACAACTTGATCAAGGGTGACATAGATAGCCCTGACCTGTTGAGCCGCATAAACTTCACGATTCCTATTAGAAGCACTAGGAACTATACACCCTTGTTTCTTCCGCTTTGTAGGTCGAATTACTCCTTGCATGAACCATTTAGGGTCCTATGCTCGGATTATAATTCCCTCTATCATATTGTATCTACCACTAACTCCCTTCCTAGTCTTAAATTACAGATACTCTTATATCTCTCCCGTAACTAGTAATTACTTCGCTTCTTTAGTTAGATTTGTTCTACTTTTCCTCGAACACTAGTCTAACACCTATCCTTCCTGCATGTCCGCGATCGGTTCGGTAAACGAGTCGCGCGTTATGCGGCAGCGCCCCTCGGTCGGTTGGGCGGGAGGTGGGCTGCGTTCTTGCCTGGGATCCGCGCGTAACAGCCATCGGCTGGTGTCGCTTGGGCCACTTGATGGTGCAGTCATTGCACATCAACGTCCTAAAGTAGAACTCGAAAGTATATCACAGAACCAACCACATACACGTGCTAGCTATAATATATACCTTTCATATGTATATAGTCTAAATTACCGAAACTTTGCATTTTGGAAACGTAAGCCAAAAAACTAGGGATACCTCGCGTTAAAAACACGCGGCTGGTATAGTGATGAGGAAGAGCGCATAAAAATTTGGCTGTAGCGTGTGTGTTGTTAATTGATAACATTGCTAAATGTTGTATTATAAGTACTACCTGACTATATATTTTATATCTTTCTAAGAAATAAAAACTATATAAACTATTTCTGATGAAAATATGTTTAGGGCTTCTGTAGTTCCCTTCCGACTAAGGAGTGAAACTTCTAAACATGGAAAAGTCTTAAATGCAATTACAAACACCTCCTTAACTTTGAGGTGTCCCATTTGTAAACAAACTCAAAAAGACTTTCCCAGTTTAGTCGACTCAACGGGTGAAAGGAACTGCTACGAATATGGTATTTCTCCGTTGCATTGCAGAATAAAGTGTATGGAATTTATTCTGAAGCTAGCCTACACACTTCCTCGGCAGTTAAAAATAAAAACGGATAAAACACCTCGTGAGGACATACAGAGTAGAAGGAAGTTATAGGATTAAAAGTTGACTGCCAAAAGTTCGGAAATGGAAATACATCTTTGGTAACAGATAACATTTATCCTAAATGTTATAAGCTGCAAAGAAAAGATAAATGGTGCAAAACTTGCCGAATACGCATCAAAAACAGCTCAACTTAAGACTAAATTGTATACTCAGAAAAAAACTTATCCCCACGGTACATAGGATTTTGGTACATAGAAAGGACATAGAGTATCAGTGCTTACCAATTGGAGAGCTGTCCGAAGAAACACAGGAATGAAAAAACAAGGACTACAAAAGGTTCAGATTAGATTCAGATTATTAGTTCACACTAATACGTGCAAAATTTCTCGGACTCGACAAAATGAAGACCTTTTTAACATGCTGGCAGCCTCATCGGATCCACTTCTTGCATCGCTGAGACATGTGCGATCACGATAGGATTTGGAAGATTGCAGCTATAATTCCGAATTGTTAAGTTTATTAGATATTAACCTTTATAACCTTAATGTTGATTTCGTTGTTAAAAATCAGCCATCAATAGCAAATATTAAAAAAAATTAAAAAAACCACCCAATGTAAGTTATAATATCGAATAAAAACAACTAAAAATGCTATATACATAGTCATTGAAATTATACAACATTTTCAGTTATTGTTGAGAAATTAGCCGCTTAGTTAATCGATATTAATTAATATTATAACTGGCCCTATTCATATGCTCATAATTGTATTGCCCCGCTTAAGAACCTATTTGTACGCGCATAGGTGTGTTGTTATTGCTTGTGGCCAGCACCCGCCACTGCGCACGCATGCATCGATGTGCACCGTTATTGTATTGGACCGTCGCATCGCATGATCTTCCCAATTCTTTTTTGCTCGACTTCTTTTCGTGGAGTCGATTTAGCAGAAATTTCTAGTCGCAAAGAACCGCACGCATATCGTTGTACCGCCGCATATCGATTCCCTCGCTATTCATATAAACCACGCTGTAACCCGCCAATATAACATAATCACAATACATAAACTCTATATAAAATTATATGGTCCACTCATTCATAACCATAGCAAATGTTGGTCCTTCGAGCCGGATCGCCGTGTCTGATTTTATTTGAAATACATATGCAGAGTAATATAGCTGGACGCTGTTCGTCATGAAGGCCCACCTACATCGTATAAATTAGTAGCGTGGTGCGTGCAAGTCCCAGAAGAGGAATTTGTCGACCCGAATTTTGATATCGCAGAATATGAGGGAAAGTTCTTTAGCGCCCATGCCATTTTCACTGGAGCCATAAGTGAGCGGAGCAGTCACGATAATAGTCACAAAACTTCAAATATATTGTTATCTAGTACTGTGGAACTTCTATTTGAGGGACAAACAAAACTTCTGGAGAAGATTAGAGATTCACCGGGACCCGCAGAACTGCATTTTGAAAAAATACGCATTCCAATGTTTTCTGGAAGATACGAGGATTGGTGTCAGTTTAGTGACCTACGAGGACGAGGATGCATGGGAGAGGCTTAAAAACCGTTATAAAAAAAATCACTGATTGCTTGGTCATTCATTCAAAACTTTCTTCCGTTGCCAAATGCAAAAAGTTCAATCATAATCGAGTTGCGTAAAATAGTCGACACCGCAGACGAGAGTATACGCGGTCTAAACGCGCTGAAGTGCGAAAACCTTGATGTGTGGCTGATCCATATCTTATTATCAAAACTAAACTCTGAATGCAAGGAAGCTTGGGCTACATCCAGTGAATCTTGCTAGGAAGATGTGACCATAAATTACCTGTTTGTCTTTCTTTTCGCCCGGTTTGATGCGCTTTAGTCTTGTCATGTTGACGTGCCAACTACGTGACGCTAGTGATCCCGCTGAGCAGCACTTCGTTCGAACGCATAACCGCAGAGGCGTGTACATCGTCCTGTATCCGTTCATGGATTCTGCTCCGCCGATGGGCCCTACGAGCTACGAGCCCTACGCCGCTTATCTTCTCTCGAACGGAAATTCCGAAAGTTTCCGACACTCAAACAACAATATACAATATGTCGAATTATATATGTCGAGTATTACATACAACGAGAACACGGAGTTGATCCCATCTACTACCATTGACGAGGATCAAGCCAATCACAGCTACCTATCATCACTATTTCAAGCAATTGAGCTGCATGGATTTGCCGATGCGTCGTCTCATGCCTACGCCGCTGTTATTTACAGTCGCGTGCAACTCTATAGCGAATATGTTGTCAGACTGATCGCCGCAAAAACCCGTGTTGCGCCCATCAAACCTATATCCATCCCGCGGCTCGAATTGAATGCAGCCCATCTTCTTTCCAAATCGATGTCTCTGGTTACGAAATCACTAACTACTCATATTTCTATTACTTCGTGTTGGTCTGACTCAGACATCGTACTGCTCTGGCTCTCATCACCCCCTTCGGACCTGGAACACTTATGTTTGCAACCGCACTGCTGAGATTCTGGAAGCTGGCAGCACATTCGCACAGAGGACAATCCCGCCGACTGTGCATCACGCGAGACTTCTACCAAGGGATCTTGTAGACCATCAACTGTGGTGAAATGGACCGCCGTGGCTTTCTCAATATGCAATATGCACGCTCTAGGGTAATCAAACATGTTCAGATGGAGTCCTTCCAAGTGGAGCACAAGCAGCTGAGCACGGGACAGCACCTTTCTCCAAAATGCAAGTGGATTCGCTACTCTCCATTATTTGACAACCAAGGAATAATGCGCGTATGAGGACGCATTGATAATTTGATGGCAACTTACGATGCAAAGCATCCCAAACTTATTCCAAAGGAATCACCAGTCGCTGTTCTACTAGCTAGACACCAGCACGTCACCTCGGTACACGCTGGAGTTGATTTTATGTTCCACACATTAACACAGAAGTATTGGATTCTCGGGGCCCGCAACATATGTAATTCGGAAGATTGTATTCAACTGCAAGATTTGTTTCCGCTAGCGCAAAGGTACGAGTTCACAACTCATGGCTGATCTTCCAACTTTTCTAGTTCAGCCCACCCGCTGTTTTCTACATTCTGGATTGGATTACGCTGGACCAGTTACCATCAAGACATCGGCAGGTTGGACACCGAAGTTTGGCAAAGCTTGGTTTGCTATGTTCGTTTGTCTGTCCACCAAAGCAATTCATATTGACTTGATGACTCCCGCATTTATCGCCTTTTTCAAACGATTCTGGTCTCGACATGGCCCTATATCTGATTTATACTCAGACAATGGCACAACATTCCATGGAGCCAGAAAGGAACTAACGGAAATGCAACGGATCGCCGTATCTCAAAGTCAAGACGAGGAGATTGCGAGTTTTCTGAAGAGTCAGGAAATCAACTGGCACTTCATTCCGCCATCTGCCCCGCATTACTGAGGTATTTGGGAGACTGGTGTACGATCAATAAAGCTTCACTTTCGCCTAGTAATTAGTAGCGTTAACCTTCGAGGAGTATACTATAATTTTAACCCCGATTGAAGGTCTACTCAACTCTCGCCCACTGTGCGCGCCCAGCGATCACAGTTTGGATCCCTTTACCCCCGTTCATTTTCTTATAGGTCAACGTCACATGTTGGTGCCAGAGCCATCTTTTTTGGACGTCAACATTAACAGACTGCAGCGTTGGAATCAACTTCAAGCCAAGGTTCAAGGGTTCTGGAAACGTTTGAGTCTTGAAACGAAATGGGAGCAGGAGAGCAAAAATGTAACCGTGGGTACTCTTGTGGTACTGAATTAGGCTAATCAACCACCTAGCAAGTGGCTACTTGGCCGAATCACCAAAGTTCATCCTGGTAAAGACGAGAGAGTTAGAGTGGGCACCGTAATAACTACCCGAGGAGTGTACACCAAAATTGCTGTGCTTCCCTTGAACTGAACAGTCATTCAGGGTGGCCGGAATGTTGAGAAATTAGCCGCCTAGTTAAAGTTGTCGATATTAATTAATATTATAACGTTCCCTATTCATATGTTCATAATTGTATTACCCCGATTAAGCACCTATTTGTAAGCGCATAGGTGTGCTGTTATTGCTTGTACCCAAAACAGAGCTGTTACGCTCTCACACGTATAGCTAGCACCCGACGCTGCGCACGCATATATCGATGTGCGCCGTTATTACATTGAACCGTCGCATCGCATGATCTTTTCAATTCCCTTTTGCTCGACTTCTTTTCGTGGAGTCGATTTGGTAGAAATTTCTAGTCGCAAAGAACCGCACGTTGTACCCCCGCATATCGATTCCCCCACTATTCCTATAAACCACGCTGTAACCCGCCAATATAACATAATCACCTATATCAAATATATTAAATAAAACCTTTATAAAATTATACAGTCCACTCATTCTTAACCAACACCCTTTTGAATTTTAAAGCAATCATGGCTCGGTTAGACTTCACGTTTGCGGATAATTACCGGTATAAGTAATAACCTAAGAGTTTAGTAATTTGAAACAGGGAGAACTTTCTCTTCTGATATACTATGATTAAATTCAAACAAAGCTCATGCTTCTTGCTAATAAAACTATTATTACTCATGACACAGCCGCTGCTGCTGTCTTAAACAAAAGTTGCTCATAGACACAGAGGCTTCTTAAAACTACATAAAGCCCCTCCATGAGCTGAAACATATTGTACCAGTAGAAATTACCTTCCAGGTCAAATACATTCATAGTAGCACGATTACCGAAAAAAAAAGTCTCATTCATCTCTTTCAAAAAAAATATATGTTATTATAGGTTAAACAACTTTTAATGAACGGCATTATCCAACTATCAAAGTCAATAACTAGCCTTACAAAAAAAAGGGATGGACGAAAACGGTCACAAGAAAAAGAGCCTGGTTACAGCAACAATATCCGATCTAGCGGATGCGTAGCCGAGAGCCGCGGAGAAGATAAATCCGATGCCACACACACGCGTGCCTTATGAGTAACGAATGGTCACGAGGTGCTGAGTTGGCGAATTGATGGGAACGCTTCCGACGTACGGTAGCCTTAAGATTAGGTTTAAGGAAAATCAAAGGTAACTCTTCTGTCTTCACGAGAAGAAAAAATTGATTTAACAAAATAAAAAATTTAATAAACAACATTATTACCAATTATAATTAAATTAACTTATATTTTTTATTGATATCATTATCGATATTTTCATTTGATATTTCAATTATGATATTATGACCTTTCTAACTAGAACCAGTGTTTTTTTTTTTATATGCATTTTCTTTTATTGGCTACTACATATAGTATGTAATTTGAAACTAATAAAATAAAAAACAAATGGCACTGGGATAACTTTCCGTTGTATAGGGCCTCTGAGCGTGCAGTATTGCCACCATGCATTGCTTCGCGCGCTTGGACTCCCAAGGACACCGCCTACCCCCTCCGCTTTTTTCCAGTGAGCTGAGCGTTCGCATCATGATAGTGGTGAACTCCGCGGTCGCTTCTCAGTTCTTCAAGTCCGCTAGCATCAGGGGTAGGTTTCGATCTGTCGCTCACGGTCAAATCTATGGCACTCAAAGAGGACGTGTTGTGTATACTCCATTATGCCTGTACCACACTCGAGTAAGCTGTCCTCTGTCTCGTGTCCGAAACGCTTGAGGTAGCTGCGGAAACACCCATGGCCGCTCAGCAACTGGGTTAGGTAGAAATCTACCTGTCCGTACCTCCTACCGAGCCAGCACTCTAAGCTCGGGATGAGCCAGTGGATCCAGCGCCCTTTGGTCGACCTATCCCACTATGTCCACTGGTTGCCATCTCTCTGTTCTGCTTTTTCTGGCAGCCTGCTCTAGCTTGACAGTGGTGCGTGGGTCCACAACCCAGTCTTGCGTGGCGGCAAGGACATCCGTCTTCTCACGGATCAGCTCCCTGATCGAGACGAGGCCGGCGATGACCAGCGCTGCTTCGTCCGAGATGGTGTGGAACGAGCACGTTATCCTCATGGCGCACAGTGTGTGTACTGCCTCCAGCCCACGCACGTAGGTTTTCACCGTCGCGGCTTCCGCCTACACTAGCGCGGCGTAGAGCAGCTGTGACGTCACGACACTCGTCAGTAGCCTCCTCGTTGCCTGTTTCAGACCTCTCGTGTTCAAGAGCATCCTGGACAATGCACCTGCTTTCCAGGCCACGTACTACAAATGCTCTTTGAACGACAGGCGTGTGTCTATCAAGCCTTCGAGGTACTTAATCGTCCTCTGCGATGCGATCATGGTCCCACCGACCTGCACTCTGGCTGTCTCAACAACTTTCCGGCTCGATATTAGGTTCGTCTCCGTTGTTTGGGCCGCTAGCTCCAGTCCCACGACAGTTAGCCATTCTTCTATGGCGTGTATGGCCACATTGGCCTTATACTCTGCCGCGGCGAGCTCCTTGGCTGCGACGTCATCAGCGAATCTCACGAAGTGCCTCCAGCGTACGGAATCAAAGTACGGAATCAGAGCACCGACTATCCTTTCCAGTGCCACGGGATCAGCTGGACCATCGACCATCCTGTATGCGCCTCCCCAGGGATCGTCTTCGATCGGCATCACACAGCTTAAGGAAAAATCCTCTTGCTGTCTCTGATGGCGTTCTTCAACTCCTTCTTTGCCGCTTTATATGACTCGCTTCAGTCAGCTAGGCGCGTGTGCTCCTAGCTCGTTGGAGCAGTCTTTTGGCGCGGATACACGTTCTGCGTAGTTCACCTATCTCCTCGCTCCAGCAGAACACCGGTTCGTGGTGCGCCTTCCTCTGATGCATGCTCTGGTCGCCGACCTCCTCTACTGCTTCGGCCAGGCTGGTTACCCACTCGTTGGCTCCAACTGCCTCACTTGAATTAGAGGCCCGCAGTGCTCTAGCGAAGGACTGGGGCGTCAGTGTGTCCTGGCGGTACTCCTTCCCCTGCCGGGGTAGGACTCCTCTCCTTCGAGTAGACATCCCCAGAGAGCACTGAATGGCCTCGTGGTCGCTGGCGGTGAACACCTCTCTGATCCTCCATGGCGTGGCGGTCCAGCGCGCTACTGTCATGGGTGAGGTTGATGGTCGACCCTGCTCCTACCATGTTGAAAGTCCTTTGGGATCCTTCGTTCAGCAGGACGAGCGCACCACCACTCCATGGCCCAGGCGTTGAAGTCGCCTCCGACTACCACATTGTTCCGTCTGCGTAGGTCGCAGCTCAGCTCATCCATGATGCGGCTGAAGGCCTCCAGGGAGAAACTAGGCGCCAGGTAGCAGCTATAAGTCCAGGACTTTGACTAGAGTGACTAGATGTGTATGCTCTACGGTTACGCTATTGTGAGTTTGTTGCCATATTCATACCAATTCTAATTTTGTATTAAACCAAGCACAAATATATTATTTTTGAGCGCTGTGCTCAAGATAAATAAAGGAAAATGCTCAATAATGGAAAAAGCTGTTCTTGCGAAACAGAAATGCAACTAACATTAACTAAGGAGGTAAACCTTATAATAAAAATGAGTACCGGTCTTAAAATGAATAAATTAGAATATACATATAGTCCGTTTCGACTGCCTTAATAAGATTAAACTTGTCTTCATTCGTGCATTTTTCTGGAGGATTGGCACTTTCTTGACTGCATTTTCCTCCATTTTTTTTACCTGCCTGCAAAAGATACAACATTTTTATATTCCGCTCGTGACCAGAAAATACCGTATTTGTTTTTCTGGTATATTTTGTTGCTTTTCCAATATTAATCTATCATGTATTTTGCATTACTCGTTTTCGCAACGTTTGCGCCATCGAAATAAATACAAGCATGCACTTCTGTCGCTTTCATACGAATACCATCCCTGATTCGATCGACGAAAAATTTCTTTGATTTGAGTAAATTTTTAAAATGTGTTATTGCTCTCGGTTTTACATCGGTTTTTGCAATAAATTGTATGTAAAAGGTGAATTATTTCCAGTCCCACGGGAGCGATAGTTGTTCCAGGGATGGGGCAAAGTGCCATCTTTCGAAATTCCTGGGAGGCTTCGTGGTGCATGAAGATATCAGGGGGAGTAGGGATCTGTTACTTTGGGAGCGAAGTATAGAAGAGAATTAGTTGGATGTATTGGTGAGGGATAAAAAATAGGTTAGGTTAGGTAAATGCGGCTGGCAAGCTCACTAGGAGCTTAGGCATGTTTCGGCCTGTTGTGGTACCGCATAGAATCTTCAATATTTTCCACATCGTGAGACCTAACGTCAGTAGCTATACCACCCGGCAGCTCTTACAAAGCCTGCTATCTTCCTGAGACATATTGTGGACATTTCTGAAATGTCTGCTATGAAGCCCAAGTGCTGTAAAATTAATCTGCTGAGAGCTGGACATCATCAGAAAAAGTGTTCCACCATATCATTCTCTTTTACAGCTTCGACAAAAATCATTATATGGGGACCTATAATGTCCCGTAAGAGACATTCTGCGCTGACTGCGCTGCACCTTCTCCTGCCGAGCTTGCATGGCTCAGAGGTACGCTTCCTATCTATGGTCGGCTATGTTTGCCGAGTTATTCGACATCGTGGTACTGATTGCCACATATTGTCAATTAGTCGCCTATATTGCTCTTTTATGATAAGCCACCATGTGGTCATTGGCAAACGAGTATCAACTTATCTTGGAGAAGGGGGATTGTAGTACCAGATCTGGCCAACTCATCTGCAATGCAGTTGCCTTCGATGTCACGGAGGCTCGGGACCCATATAAGGCTCAGCAACTTGCTGAGTCATCTCGTCAAGAGATGTTCGGCAGTTTGAAACGATCGGCCACCGTCACGGCCACTATCACTATATATATTTGCGCGAGTTACCATGGCGGTAGCTTCTTGAAGGCAGTTCAGTGCTTCCTTGATTGCAATGACCTCCGCTTGGAAGACGCTTCAGTGATTAGAGAGCCTGAAGGACTGCCTTATGTTTAGACGATTTCTCCTCCGACCCTGTTTTCCTTCTTTGATCCATCTGTAAAGATGATTTCAGCCCCTTCAGGGTCTGAGAGTCCCTGAACTTTGCCTAATTGTTTGGTGATCGTTCTTTCTGATAGGGCCAGCCACCACACTGTAACTTTCCATTGTAATATGCTTGGGTTCAATCCCCTTTTCAAGCCAATCGCTTTTTTGCGTGTGTAGAGGGCTATCGTGGCCTTTTTCACCCTGTCTTTGAAATTTAGGTTCCAATTTATCTTCTTGCCAATTACCAACTATGTAACTGGAACTGTCGCTGAAAGAGAGCCTGTATCCTTTAAATGTTGGGGGGTTGAGTGGCGAAAACTTGTATTTATTTGTAAATAACACGAGTTTCGTTTCTGAGGGATTGACTCCCACTCCTCGCAATTCTGTCCGTTCTGACAGTCTCGCGAGCGTTGCGAGTCTCAAAAGTTTTGAGAAAGAAGGACGCTAGACTATTTAGTCTAAAGTTCTTTGGATTAAATGCGTGACTTTTCCCGTTTAGGGGATGAAAACTATTTTTGCCTTAAGCCAAACGTGTGGAGATTTCCCCACTACTAGTATCTTCCAGTTGATGGTCGTGTCTCCGTCCTTTTGGAGTTGGGCCAGAATGACCTGGTACGGACAAGAGATTTCAATGGATTGACGCTGATTATTGCCTAGATAATGTTCCGTTTTGTAAGAATGTGCGCCATCGTGTTTTCTGAACCTTCACTGGGGAGAAATGCCGGCTCGCTGATTTTACACCCGGGGAAATGACGGTCGAATAGAATGCGTAGGGACTCCTCATTGGAGTAAGTCCACGTACCATTACTTCTCTTGAGGTAGCCCACCGAGTGGGTCGTTTTAGAGAAAATCTTGTGTAGCCTTGCAACTTCTGAAGTTTCCTCGATTTCAGAGCAACATTTTTTTGTTTTCCTTCCTAGTTTCATTTTTGTATAGGGCCAGACTGCTCTTGTAGTCTGCCCAGTGTTCCTCCCCGTTAGCGCTTTTGGCTCTGTTAAAGAGTGTTCTGCAGCTTTTTTGTAGGATATTTATTAGTTTCGACCACCAGGGGGGTTTCTTTTTCTCCCTATGTTTGTTTGAGGTGCATGCTACTGTGAAGGCATTGTTATATAGGTCAATGAACCTGTTCACTAAATGGTTTAGCTCGTCCTCTGTGTTCGGGCATATTGGAGATTTGGAGGGAAGTAGTCCCTCTATTGCTTTATTATATATTTCTCAGTTCTCAGTTTCCTGGGATTAACGTAGTCAGGGGGTTTCAGGCTCTCGAGAGATAGTATAGTTTCGACATACTTGTGGTCAGAGAAGAAATGGTCCTCTAGAACTTTCCAGCTCTTGACTATGTCTGACAGTTTGTGATACTCTAAGATGAGGTCAATTACCTTTGTCGGTTCTTTATTATAAAAGTAGTAGTGAACGAGGTCACTGGAGGATCGCTTTTCTCGTGAGCCATATAGGACAAAATCAATCTTAGATGTAATTTTAGGAGCTCTAAGCTTGCCGCCGCGTTATCGCCATTGCTAAAGTTATGGAGCAAAAAAATAGGAAAGTGATTTCTTGCAAGAATGCAGGTTCGGATTTTACCTTCTTTTTGAGCTACAATCTGCTTGTACTCCTTCGTCGCTAATCCACAGACCTTGTCTCCTACTATGCAGGGCTCCTGGACTAGGACTACGTCGGCTACGCTCGCATCTAACGGAGGTATCTACGGGCCGGCCGTCTGCTTCGGGACAAGTCTGTGCCGGTTGCACGATCATGGCGGCGCTACCACAATCATCATCGCGTGCAACCAGCCCAAGCCACTAGACAGTTGACATACACTGGTCTATGGTCTCGATGTGGTTTTTTTTTTAATAAAGTCGAAAAATGAAGTTTGAAACTTGAAATTTCACAAATTTGGTTGTTATGTTATGAATAGTTTATAAAAAAGATTTTGGGTCCGTGCGACCGCGCCCACTCTCGCCTCCCATGCAAACTAAATTGTAGTAGTAATGTCGTATTACTCGGAATTCAGCCAAATCAGTTAAATTTATTTAAAAACGAGGGGGAACGTTGTGAGCCGCGGCAAAGGCCGCGGCTCTACCTTATACCCGGTACTCAGTCAGTATACACATACATACATATATGAGCAATGTTCGCAAAAGGGAAAAATTAAATTTTGGGCAAAAAATAATATTTCAAAAAATGAAGTCAAATCATTTTTGGAATATATTACATGTTTCCGATTTTGTTTGCATATGATTTTTACATCTGCTTCTAAATTTCTACATGACATGTATAACTACATATGTATTTGAGACGTACAAGTGTTTAGGACAGAGAGAGAGAGGGCATGAGTCAGCGCTTGGCAGGCGTTGCGTAGCCACTGAAATTTAATTTGTTTCTTCTGGCCATAATATTGATCCCACCTGATCTAGATTCGGCAATCTGGTAGATATGGTAATTTTCCATGATTCTGCGTTTTTGGTTTTCTCGTACCTTAAAAATTGTGGATTCCACAGATTTTCGTCTTTTGTGGGGGCGGAAGGAGGCGTGGCAAAATTTTGAAACAAACTCGTGCTGGTTTGATACCACAGGAGCTTGGATAGAAAGTTTGGTTACTCTAGCTCTTATAGTCTCTGAGAACTAGGCGTCAAAAAATACGAATGGGCAAAGCAGATGGGGTCGCGTGTGAGAGAGAGCGAGAGGGAACGATGAATTTCGAAATGCTTTTCTTCATTGTGGCTATAATAATGATCCGATCTGATCCAGATTCAACACTCTGATAGAAATAGGCATTCTCTATGACTCTGCGTTTTTAGTTTTCTCGTATCTTCAACATTGTGTACGCCACAGACATTCGTCCTTTGTATGGGCGGAAAAGGGCGGGTCCGTTCTGACAGTCTCGCGAGCGTTGCGAGTCTCAAAAGTTTTGAGAAAGAAGGACGCTAGACTATTTAGTCTAAAGTTCTTTGGATTAAATGCGTGACTTTTCCCGTTTAGGGGATGAAAACTATTTTTGCCTTAAGCCAAACGTGTGGAGATTTCCCCACTACTAGTATCTTCCAGTTGATGGTCGTGTCTCCGTCCTTTTGGAGTTGGGCCAGAATGACCTGGTACGGACAAGAGATTTCAATGGATTGACGCTGATTATTGCCTAGATAATGTTCCGTTTTGTAAGAATGTGCGCCATCGTGTTTTCTGAACCTTCACTGAGGAGAAATGCCGGCTCGCTGATTTTACACCCGTGGAAATGACGGTCGAATAGAATGCGTAGGGACTCCTCATTGGAGTAAGTCCACGTACCATTACTTCTCTTGAGGTAGCCCACCGAGTGGGTCCTTTTAGAGAAAATCTTGTGTAGCCTTGCAACTTCTGAAGTTTCCTCGATTTCAGAGCAACATTTTTTTGTTTTCCTTCCTAGTTTCATTTTTGTATAGGGCCAGACTGCTCTTGTAGTCTGCCCAGTGTTCCTCCCCGTTAGCGCTTTTGGCTCTGTTAAACAGTGTTCTGCAGCTTTTTTGTAGGATATTTATTAGTTTCGACCACCAGGGGGGTTTCTTTTTCTCCCTATGTTTGTTTGAGGTGCATGCTACTGTGAAGGCATTGTTATATAGGTCAATGAACCTGTTCACTAGACGGTTTAGCTCGTCCTCTGTGTTCGGGCATATTGGAGATTTGGAGGGAAGTAGTCCCTCAATTGCTTTATTATATATTTCTCAGTTCTCAGTTTCCTGGGATTAACGTAGTCAGGGGGTTTCAGGCTCTCGAGAGATAGTATAGTTTCGACATACTTGTGGTCAGAGAAGAAATGGTCCTCTAGAACTTTCCAGCTCTTGACTATGTCTGACAGTTTGTGATACTCTAAGGTGAGGTCAATTACCTTTGTCGGTTCTTTATTATAAAAGTAGTAGTGAACGAGGTCACTGGAGGATCGCTTTCTCGTGAGCCATATAGGACAAAATCAATCTTAGATGTAATTTTAGGAGCTCTAAGCTTGCCGCCGCGTTATCGCCATTGCTAAAGTTATGGAGCAAAAAAATAGGAAAGTGATTTCTTGCAAGAATGCAGGTTCGGATTTTACCTTCTTTTTGAGCTACAATCTGCTTGTACTCCTTCGTCGCTAATCCACAGACCTTGTCTCCTACTATGCAGGGCTCCTGGACTAGGACTACGTCGGCTACGCTCGCATCTAACGGAGGTATCTACGGGCCGGCCGTCTGCTTCGGGACAAGTCTGTGCCGGTTGCACGATCATGGCGGCGCTACCACAATCATCATCGCGTGCAACCAGCCCAAGCCACTAGACAGTTGACATACACTGGTCTATGGTCTCGATGTGGTTTTTTTTTTTAATAAAGTCGAAAAATGAAGTTTGAAACTTGAAATTTCACAAATTTGGTTTTTATGTTATGAATAGTTTATAAAAAAGATTTTGGGTCCGTGCGACCGCGCCCACTCTCGCCTCCCATGCAAACTAAATTGTAGTAGTAATGTCGTATTACTCGGAATTCAGCCAAATCAGTTAAATTTATTTAAAAACGAGGGGGAACGTTGTGAGCCGCGGCAAAGGCCGCGGCTCTACCTTATACCCGGTACTCAGTCAGTATACACATACATACATATATGAGCAATGTTCGCAAAAGGGAAAAATTAAATTTTGGGCAAAAAATAATATTTCAAAAAATGAAGTCAAATCATTTTTGGAATATATTACATGTTTCCGATTTTGTTTGCATATGATTTTTACATCTGCTTCTAAATTTCTACATGACATGTATAACTACATATGTATTTGAGACGTACAAGTGTTTAGGACAGAGAGAGAGAGGGCATGAGTCAGCGCTTGGCAGGCGTTGCGTAGCCACTGAAATTTAATTTGTTTCTTCTGGCCATAATATTGATCCCACCTGATCTAGATTCGGCAATCTGGTAGATATGGTAATTTTCCATGATTCTGCGTTTTTGGTTTTCTCGTACCTTAAAAATTGTGGATTCCACAGATTTTCGTCTTTTGTGGGCGCGGAAGGGGGGGTGGCAAAATTTTGAAACAAACTTGTGCTGGTTCGGTATCACAGGAGCTTGGATAGAAAGTTTGGTTACTCTAGCTCTTATAGTCTCTGAGAACTAGGCGTCAAAAAATAAGAATGGGCAAAGCAGATGGGGTCGCGTGTGAGAGAGAGCGAGAGGGAACGATGAATTTCGAAATGCTTTTCTTCATTGTAGCTATAATAATGATCCGATCTGATCCAGATTCAACACTCTGATAGAAATAGGCATTCTCTATGACTCTGCGTTTTTAGTTTTCTCGTATCTTCAACATTGTGTACGCCACAGACATTCGTCCTTTGTATGGGCGGAAAAGGGCGGGTCCGTTCTGACAGTCTCGCGAGCGTTGCGGGTCTCAAAAGTTTTGAGAAAGAAGGACGCTAGACTATTTAGTCTAAAGTTCTTTGGATTAAATGCGTGACTTTTCCCGTTTAGGGGATGAAAACTATTTTTGCCTTAAGCCAAACGTGTGGAGATTTCCCCACTACTAGTATCTTCCAGTTGATGGTCGTGTCTCCGTCCTTTTGGAGTTGGGCCAGAATGACCTGGTACGGACAAGAGATTTCAATGGATTGACGCTGATTATTGCCTAGATAATGTTCCGTTTTGTAAGAATGTGCGCCATCGTGTTTTCTGAACCTTCACTGGGGAGAAATGCCGGCTCGCTGATTTTACACCCGTGGAAATGACGGTCGAATAGAATGCGTAGGGACTCCTCATTGGAGTAAGTCCACGTACCATTACTTCTCTTGAGGTAGCCCACCGAGTGGGTCGTTTTAGAGAAAATCTTGTGTAGCCTTGCAACTTCTGAAGTTTCCTCGATTTCAGAGCAACATTTTTTTGTTTTCCTTCCTAGTTTCATTTTTGTATAGGGCCAGACTGCTCTTGTAGTCTGCCCAGTGTTCCTCCCCGTTAGCGCTTTTGGCTCTGTTAAACAGTGTTCTGCAGCTTTTTTGTAGGATATTTATTAGTTTCGACCACCAGGGGGGTTTCTTTTTCTCCCTATGTTTGTTTGAGGTGCATGCTACTGTGAAGGCATTGTTATATAGGTCAATGAACCTGTTCACTAAATGGTTTAGCTCGTCCTCTGTGTTCGGGCATATTGGAGATTTGGAGGGAAGTAGTCCCTCTATTGCTTTATTATATATTTCTCAGTTCTCAGTTTCCTGGGATTAACGTAGTCAGGGGGTTTCAGGCTCTCGAGAGATAGTATAGTTTCGACATACTTGTGGTCAGAGAAGAAATGGTCCTCTAGAACTTTCCAGCTCTTGACTATGTCTGACAGTTTGTGATACTCTAAGGTGAGGTCAATTACCTTTGTCGGTTCTTTATTATAAAAGTAGTAGTGAACGAGGTCACTGGACAAAATCAATCTTAGATGTAATTTTAGGAGCTCTAAGCTTGCCGCCGCGTTATCGCCATTGCTAAAGTTATGGAGCAAAAAAATAGGAAAGTGATTTCTTGCAAGAATGCAGGTTCGGATTTTACCTTCTTTTTGAGCTACAATCTGCTTGTACTCCTTCGTCGCTAATCCACAGACCTTGTCTCCTACTATGCAGGGCTCCTGGACTAGGACTACGTCGGCTACGCTCGCATCTAACGGAGGTATCTACGGGCCGGCCGTCTGCTTCGGGACAAGTCTGTGCCGGTTGCACGATCATGGCGGCGCTACCACAATCATCATCGCGTGCAACCAGCCCAAGCCACTAGACAGTTGACATACACTGGTCTATGGTCTCGATGTGGTTTTTTTTTTTAATAAAGTCGAAAAATGAAGTTTGAAACTTGAAATTTCACAAATTTGGTTGTTATGTTATGAATAGTTTATAAAAAAGATTTTGGGTCCGTGCGACCGCGCCCACTCTCGCCTCCCATGCAAACTAAATTGTAGTAGTAATGTCGTATTACTCGGAATTCAGCCAAATCAGTTAAATTTATTTAAAAACGAGGGGGAACGTTGTGAGCCGCGGCAAAGGCCGCGGCTCTACCTTATACCCGGTACTCAGTCAGTATACACATACATACATATATGAGCAATGTTCGCAAAAGGGAAAAATTAAATTTTGGG
>JAWNKY010002243.1:0-134794 GCA_035041765.1 Drosophila algonquin | reverse complement strand
TAATATCTGGTGGTATACATCATACGCTGTTTCTGAAAAATGATAGACGATGCTATGTCGTTGGTCGACCAGAGTATGGACGCCTCGGTCTGGGCAGCAAGCAGGATGTGGTGGACCAATTAACGCCCGCTAGTAACCTGTCTGACAATATTGTCCATGTGGGATGTGCCGAAATCGCTTCATATGCCATTACTGAAGATGGAAAGCTATATTCCTGGGGCATGGGAACCAACTTCCAGCTGGGTGTTGGCGACGGCGAGGATTCATTGGAGCCTGTCCTTGTCACTGGCAAGAATACCCAAAACCGGAAGATGCTGCTTGCATCCGGCGGTGGCCAGCACGTTCTGTTTTTGGGAGAGGCTGATCCGAAGGAGCAAAAGGAAAATATGCCAGCAGCAGCCACGAGCAGCATGAAGGACAATACACCGCTTTCTACTCCAAGTGCAAGCGGGGAAACTAACACAGGTGAACAGTCATTATAGTAGATTATATTGGCTTTATCGGCTCCCCAATCATGACAACCAAGATGAACGAACTTAAGCGTGTGGCCGGCCAGAAGGGTGACAGCCACTAGTAAATAATTAATATTCAAACTTAACGTTTTTGCAATGTTTTCTCTGCATTTCTTATTAAATTTTCGACTTAAAACTGAGCAATGTACAACAAAATGCATAAAGAATAATATAAACAAGGGGAAGCGTTGTGTGCACTTTATGCCCGGTACGCAGTCAGAATATGTTGGCAAAAAGGAATTATTACATTTTTGCCAAACAACATTTAAAAACGAGGGGGAACGTTGTGAGCCGCGGCAAAGTCCGCAGATCTTCTGTGGCATGCAGTCCATCCATCTTGCAAAACGCCACAGAGACGGCACGGGTGTATTCCAATCATCATCATCTCATGTACATATGTATGTAATACCTTCTGTCTCCGTCCGAACGGGGTGGGGGTAAAAACTTTCCAATGTCTTAGAGAGAAACCGAGCGCATAAGATATTGCTATGTTCCTTACATAGTATACGTTGGTTTTTGTGGCAAAGCATCAAATCAAATCACAACTTCATTTCGTTTTCATTGTTCATTGCATCAAGTCTCAGATTTCTGATATAGGGCAGTTGGACATTCATCTTCCCAAATAGTCTCGAAGGCACGAATCGCGAAATAGATGGCCGCACTCCAATGAAATCATGCGATGGGTCCCAGATGATTTCCAGTCCTCGCCAAATATGTAGGGAAAGGTGGGGTATTTTGGGTCTTTATGGTCAGGGCCGTATTTTTTTCCTAGTGTAGGTTGACATCTGTAACCAACTGTCATCGACTCGTCTCATGGTAAGCTCATTTTATTTTGTGCATCCGACCTGTGTACACGCACTGTTACCCCGCTGCGATAAAAAATAGAAATTTGGTATTTCGAAAGTTTTTTTTCCACATTATGTTTCGTTTATTTTGACAACATTTTTCGACGAACCAACTCAGGTAAATATGTACATAGTAATCGTTAAGCCTTCGACTCACAATAGAAATTTTGCACTTGAGAGCTGAAATTATGAAATTGAGAGCTCTGCTTTCTACAAAATAATATTACACTATCTCTTTCGATGCTATTCCTGAAGAGGACAGTTGGAACAAGACAAGAACAAGAATACAGCTTAATAGCTAGACCAAATATGAAAAAGTGTTGATACATTTAACGTCTAAATTTTAACATTTGCCAATCGGTTGTCAAGACTCTACTGATCACAAAACTGTATGGCACGTCCATATCTGACGCTGTATAGCCGAGATATAGCAAACTATAGCTATACAGAAAGGGAAATCTTTCACAAATTTCATGATAACTACAAGCTAAATACAAATTTGCTACAAATTAGTTACATATTGCATGTAATTAGCAAACGATACATCTGACGAGGAAATGTGTATGTTTGTTGACCGAAAATATGATTTACTCTTTCAAGCAGGCCATCCACTGTCAAATTTGTTGTCGAATTCGGTTCGAATTCATGATTTAATATTCGACGTTTTGTTCGACAAATATAGAAACGGTTCTATCTTGGCTTAGCTTAAAATGTAAAATTCTAAAATGTTGCGGCGCTTCGCAACATTGTATTTTACATTACATTAACATTTTATTTTATTACATATATTATACACTCTGCAGGAATTCTGCTACAAGATTTTTGGGAAAGTATGCAACGATTTTTAAAGACGTTGGTATTTTTTGAAGTAAAATCGCGTAGAAATGCTATTTTGGGGCATGTCCGACACCCCTTTATAATGTTATTGATAGAGTAGTCGAAAAGGTATGGCTTATTGCGGTGAAAAGTCATTATATGGCATTTAGAAATGTTAAGAGGTAGAGTGTTCATAAGGCACCAGTTGTTAAGGGCATCAAGATCGGATTGCAAAGATAGTGGGGACAAGGGGTCACTGTAGGAAAAACATAGCTTAACGTCATCAGCATACATTAGGACACGGGAATGAGATAACATTTGTGGAAGGTCGTTAATAAATAGGTTAGCAAGGAACCCAGATGGCTACCTTGAGGAACCCCCGATGAGACAATAGTAGGTTAAGAGAGAGAGGAGTTAAAGCAGACACGTTGAGAACGGTTACAAAGGTAGGAATTAGTCCAATATAGAAGCTTAGTCGGAAACCCTAGAAGAGACAGCTTATGAATAAGTAGATGATTGACGGAGTCGAAGGCTTTACTAAAGTCAGTATAAACGACATCAGTTTGACACTGTTTAGCAAATCCCGAAGTTACGAAGGTGGAAAATTCAGGAGGTTAGTAGAAACTGAGTGACGTTTAATGAATCCATGCTGTGATTCAGAGAATACAGAACTACAAAAATGCTGCAGCTGAGAGCTGACGATTTTTTCAAAGAGTTTAGGAATGGCAGATAAGTTGGAGATACAGCGGTAATTAGAGACATCAGATTTAGATCCCTTTTTATGAAAGCGAACTATATAGGATTCTTTCCAGACGGTGGGAAAGTCACCAGTCTTGAAAGACAAGTTGAAAAGTTTTAAGAGAGGCACACAAAGAGATTCTGCACAAAGTTTACGTATAAGAACAGCACTCGGAACCGAGTCTGGCCCAGTGGAGAACGAAAACTTGCACGATTTTAAAGTTGTTAGTAGACCATCATAGTCGATGATCCTTCCCCCCGAAGGATACAGTTAGAACAATTTAAAGGGATAGGACATGAGTAACTACTGCTAAAGTCATTAGATGAGGCTAGGATAGAGGGAAAGTTAATAGACGGGACAGAGTAGCAACGTTGGAAAAAGGAAGCGAACAGATCAGCAATATCACAATCCCTATCAGCATAACTACCATTTAAGTGTAGAGAAGAAGGAAATCGGGAAGATTTACGTTTAGAATTAACAAACCTGAAGAATTGTTTAGGGTCACGTTTAAAGTTAAGCTTGCATTTAGTCAAGTATCTATTGTAGCACAATGTATTGAATAAGGAAAATTTTGATTTTGCAATTGAGTACTTCGAAAAGTCTGATTGCAAACCGGATTTTTTAAACTTCTTGTACAAACGGGATTTTTAATTCTTCAGAGTTATTAATCTCGGGGTGAACCAGATAGGACCAGATAGATTTCTGGAGGGGGTGACTAAAGGAACATGCATGGGAAAGATGGAAAAAATAGAGCTATAGAATGCATTCGTGGCAGACTCAATTTCCTGTAAATCGTCAAGGAATGACCAATCCATCTGAGATAGGGCCGTATTCAAGGAGAGAAATCAGCCTTCTTGAAGCAACAGATATTCGAAGTCGTTAATAAACGACATTATAGGGCATGAAGATGGTAACATGAAATCCATTGAAAGTGTGGATGGTATGGGTCTTCAGGGAATGATAGAGGTGATCCTCGACATACCAAAGTGCTCGAAGCATCGGTAGTGAAGACGAGATCAAGGGTCCTACACATGCTATTGCGTATGCCATTTACCTGGCCTAACGATGTATCCGACAGAGAATAAACGAAGTCATGCTGCATAGATGGGAATTTCTTTCTTTCTTTCTTCCTTAAAAAAAAACTGATCCATGAAAAAAAAAATTCTTTTAAAATTTTTAAACATCCAAATCTATCAGAAAAAGTCGTTTTTGGCGACAGCAGAAAAGTCGTGTCGACTAGTGTTATCAGAAATATATTTCAGAGGAGGGAGAACGAACCTATCCATTATGTAAGGAATGTCATGTCACGCCACGGAGATTGGTAGATATTGTGTAGAAAAATAAATAATAATGCATGCTTTAATGTGGAAATGGCATATCGTATTATGATGAAAAGATTCTACATGATTGGGGTCGAAAAAGTGGCGGCATTGGCAAGATACCGTTATATTACGATCTTCCTAATGATTTCGTGGTGGTGGTGCCCTAAACGAGTGCTGCAGTGTGGAATATACATATGTATTAAATCCCAATCTGCCACTTGCTCTGTTCTGCAGCTTCTTTAACGGTCTATCTACAATCGAAAAATAGTTCAATTACTTTCCCGAAAGTTTGTGTCATAGCTGCTGTTGAGACATTGACCGGGGTGCCAATAAAAGGTTTTAATCAACCCGATTATTGCATGAATAAAGATAACAGGGATATTATGATAAAAGGAACCGGTACCGAACTTTGTTTCATCTTAGAATTACGGAATTATGAATCATTCCAGGAGCTGTAACGTTGTAAAGGAGTCGCTGACCTAGAAAACCTACTTCAAGTAAAGTTACTACAAGTATGTGTAGTAGGTTTATATATTTCATAGATTTTATAATCTACCAGATTACAGCTTGTATATATCAACCCTCGTCATTAATTTATTGCCAATTGTAAAAACTTCAGAGTGCGGGACGAAAATTCGCGGGTTTGTCTCTATCTACAGTGTTCCCTTCGTTTTGAGAGACTTGGTTCAGCCAGGCCAGGCACTTTGCTGGTGTTATAAATGATAAGTGTATCCGGGGGCTATCTTCCATATCGCTACCTTTAACAATGCTAGGAGCAAAATTGGCGAAATAAAGATATCGATATCGGCAGAGTCGGGTGAGGTAAACCCAGGGCTAATCAGCAAAATATGTATATATTTCACTTGGGCTTCAATTCGAATATTTGAACGTATAAAAGCTCGACTGTGAGGCCCCTAAGCACTCATTCGCCTGTCGCCATTTCAAGTGGTAAGCACTGAAATCCTTATAGACCCAACAGCCAAATCCAATAGAACAGCCAAATCCTAACGACAATTGAATTACTTGCAGCACTCGTAGCAAACACAGAACAGAACTAACAACATGGTCTCCGTAAGTGAATATATCATGGATACATATTACAAGATTCGGTTAATAAGCTATGGGTCTCGATTTTCAAACAGTTCGAAGAAGCCTCTGAACTCGCCAAGAAGTTCACCAAGAAGCCCACCGATGCCGAATTCCTCGAGTTCTACGGTCTCTTCAAGCAGGCCACCGTTGGCGATGTGAACATCGAGAAGCCCGGCGTTCTGGATCTGAAGAAGAAGGCCATGTACGAGGCCTGGAGCTCCCAGAAGGGTCTGTCCAAGGAGGCCGCCAAGGAGGCTTACGTCAAGGTGTACGAGAAGTATGCCCCCAAGTACGCCTAAACCGGTTACCGGTTAGTGGTACCCCACGGTTACCCCACTTCCCAGTTCCCAGTTCCAAGTTCCCACTGCTGCCACTATTTTGTCGAGCAATAAAGATAACAGAGATATGAAAACAGTAATCTTCAGGTGTTGGCCCTGCTAAGCGGCTTTTTATTTGAGCTTTCATGTACTGTTTGTGTAGTACAATCGGTACTTTTGGCCAAAAGTTGCGATAGGAAAGCCGAACTCGAACTCGAACTTCGAACCTAACCCGATGGGTCGCCGTGTTACGTGGCCTCCTCGCTCTCGTCGGGTCTTGCCTTCGTAGTTTTCCCAAAATATATATCAGCAAATCGCTGCTGCTATCAGCAGAGCCGCCTGCACTATCACGATTGCCCAACCAACCCACTCGAGCAAAGCTGCCTGCACCACAGGCAGCCCACTCAGAACACAGAACACAGAACAGAACATTAGTAAAGCTCCAGAGAGTGTTTCTCTCTTTCTCTGTCGCTCTCTCTGGAGGAAAGCTTTGTGGCTGTGGGGCGATCGTGCGATGTGGAAATACTTAAATTGAAAGTCAAATCAAGATTGGAATTCAGACTGTGTTTAGTTCTGTAACGGCCGAGACATACAAGTAAGTCGAGTCGAGTCAAGTGATAGTGCCTGGTGACTGGTGCCTGATTCCTGGCTATACCTATCCGATTATGCAGGAAATCTGTAGCTTCAACGCGTGACAAATGCACAAATGAGTTCATTTAGACAGTAAGAACAGTGAGAATTCGGCCACCTGCGACACACACACCATCACACACGAGTACTATGTACGACACGTACTGTGTACTGGGGCCCACGCCCGTCTCCATATTTGGATACATTTCGTTTTGTTTGACTGGATTGCAAAAGGCGGCCTAACGGTTGCTTGGTCCATATTTCATAATTCTTGGCCAAAAGATAATTATGCGTGTCTTCTGCTTGTTGCTACCTCCACTTGCGCAGCATAAATTCAGGTGAAAGTTGGACCTATTGGACCCCAGAACCTAGCCTCTACGTGTTTGAGCAGTGTTCTTCCAGATCGCTCGATGCGTGCCAAAGTTCATAAAACATTTCGCCGACCGTCAAACATTTTGCAGCAAACGGGTTTAGCGATCGAATGATTAGGCAGCTACTCGTATAATCCAATCCTATCGCAACAGCAACTAATTATATTCTCAACGCTTTCACACTTCTACTTGCAGATAAAATCTTTACCAGAATGTCCCTCACCGAGGTAAGTACACACTTCCTCTCGCTTGCTGATTGCTGCACGGTGCACTAGTTTCAGTGTACAGCAGATACACAGCGTGTCAGATAAGCCATTGGCTGCTTATCACCTCACCGATTGACTGCTAATCTATGTACTAATCTTGATTTTGTTTGCAGCAATTCAACGCCGCCGCCGAGAAGGTGAAGAATCTGACCAAGCGCCCCACCGATGAGGAGTTCCTCGAGCTGTACGCCCTCTTCAAGCAGGCCTCCGTTGGCGACAACAACACCAGCAAGCCGGGTCTCCTCGACCTGAAGGGCAAGGCCAAGTGGGAGGCCTGGAACAAGCAGAAGGGCAAGTCCACCGAGGCTGCCCAGCAGGAGTATGTCACCTTTGTGGAGGGTCTGGTGGCCAAGTATGCCTAGAGAGGCTACATACCCATCCATACCAGCACCATTGATCTTAACCAGAGAGAGACTTTAACCCTATGCGATATCTATGTTATTTACTCGTAGAATGCAAAATAAACTTTTTATGTACATTTTGTACACCTCTGTCTTTCCCTGTAGTGCATCCATAAGCCGGGGGGTGTGACCTTGCCTTCACTGTTTGCGGAGCAAACAAAAGGCTGCGGCTGTGGCTGCACCCTGTACCGGCTCAAGTAGCGTTTTTTAGCGGAAAACTGTTAATGGATCTATGAGTGTGTTTGCCGAAACGCACGTGTTTCAATGTCGACCGGAAGAACGATATATGTATATATCTGCCGGTTAAATATTGTCGGTTGTGGAGATGGAGATGACCTTTAGTCGCTAATTTGTGGCAGGGCAGAAAAAAGTGAACTCCACTAAACGGCTGTTATTCCACAAATTATAAGAAAACAAAGTTCGACTTTCAGCGGTTTCGGTTGCAACATTTCAAGTGCATCATCGACAACACCCAAGCCCACAGCAGCACTAGCAGTCGCCGCACACTGGTTAATAAGTTCATTTTCTCGTCAAACTGTTGGTAGAAAATTTAATCGGACAGAAAATTATTAGAATAAACAATATTTATGTATATTACGTCCATAGTACTAAAATGTATTAGGAAATGTGGAATTTTCAGAGATATAAAACTGAAATTAGTGTTGTAGTTTTATACCTGGTACTCGACGGGTTTAGGGATATATTAATTATGTGGTGGAAAAGGATGCGAGTAACACCCAGGAGGAAGTAATTCAAACTTAATAAATTGTATAAATATATTCTTAATCAATATCCGAATCGATAAAGCAATTTCTGTCTATTGCAAGCTATTATTATTTGAAGGACAAAAATCTGTAGCATCCACAATTTTTAAGATACGAGGGATATTGAAAGCGCAGAACCAAAGAGAACCCATATCTCCCATTTTGTTGAATTTGGCTTTTTATTATAGCCAGAATTAACAAATCCATTCTGTCTCTCTCTTTCTTTCTCACTCTCTATCTTTCTCACTCTTAATCGTGCAGTGTGCGCCACCTGTCGGCGGGGAGCGAAATCGTTCGGATGATGTTGTTAGTGTAAATGTGTAAATGAAAGAGAGAGAGACAGGTGTAGCGGAATACAAAACGGAACGAGCTATTACAGGAGCTGGCCATGACATCACCCAGGCTTTTGCCATGGAAGGATGTAGAAGGCCCAAAGGAAGATAGCTACACATGGCCAGAAGTGAGCCGAGGCCAAGAAACGGTCGAGCAGTGATTATTTAACTTGGTCTAATTGTTTTTTTTTATAAAATTATCATCCACATTGAAAGGAATTTATGACAAGCTACACACACATAAGGGACTCTAAACATATTTAGGTAAAGGTATACCCGATACACAGTCAGTAAATATGGAATATAACACAAAATATAAAATTATACGTATTTAGATTCCGAAATTGGTATCAAAGCCAATAACTGCCACATGCTCTCTCTCTCCCTGTCTTTTTTATTGCTGTTCGTAAAGGGGCCGAATTGATTTGTTGGTTTATGCAGGGAGGGGTGCATGAATCTCTCCGCAATCTCTATTAATTTTTCTCGAATGAGAGATGGGATAAACATAGATTGAAAGAGTTAGCTTCTAATTATACTTTTTGCAATTTGTTTATCCCCTTTCTAACTAATTTCAGAATGTCACCCTAGCCGTATAGCCATCGATTCTTACAAACGACGTAAACGACGCCTTATTAATGTGTCTAACTAAATCCAAAAATTCCGTCCAATGAATATTTTTTGTTCGGCTTTTCCCGCGTTTTTAAATATTGCAAGAAATTATAAAATTTGAATTTGAAAGCTAAATATCTTCCAGACGGTAAGCTGCAGCTGCAAAAAGTATGGGTCGGAATTATAGCTGCATTTTTCAGCTTTTTAGAACTGCAAAGTTCAACAGAACCAAATAGACTATACTTAAGTTATGTGAAAAAACAAAGCACTACCTCTAAAAAAAAACATACCAGATTAAAAGAAATTGTTAAAAAAAACTAAACTTGAAAAAATAAACCATAATTCTTTAAAAAAATTGAAATCTCTAAATCTATAAAAAAATGTAATTTTGGCCACAGCGGAAATGTCGACAAGTGTAAACTTTAAGAAGTGGGTATACAAAATCTCAGTGTTGGCTAGCAACATGAGGCCAGGCACTCGGGCAGCGCAACAGGTGAAGCCGAACAGAGTATCCGAGCAACATGTAGCAACAACAAGGCTGGGTTTTTGTTTATGAATGAACAGGCGAAAAGTAAAACGGCGATAAATTGGTGTAGGCAAAAAGAGAAATAAGCCAACTAACACGGATCGACGATATGATACCCTATGAATGTGTACATGAACATTTGTTCAGCTTTGCTCAGCGGTATTTTGGGATACGGTAGGATGGGAATTCAATAGATTATCCATTGTGTACAATTCGAATTGTATAAGGCACATAAAGCGCTGGGGTTTAGGAACCAACACGGACCAGCACGGATCAATGGCGTTTCAAGTTTCATAAATCTGCCTACGATGGTGGTAATAACGTAAGATATATGTACATATGAGTATATCTTTTTACCATATATACATAATATACCTATATTATGTCATTCGAATTATTCTCATATATTTATCTAGTTGTTAATCTATAATATTGTTCTGTATATGATCCCGGGGGCCTGCATTCCCGTATAACCAATACACCACTTGCTACCCACGGAAGCAAAGGTATCAACGCGTCAGAAGACGATAAAGGTGCACAGAAATGGTGAGAGAGATGCAGAGAGCAAGAGACAGAGAGCGAGCGCTGAGAGCGGGCGATCATGACATATCAGTAGATGGTACGACCATTCCGCTCTCTGAGGCACTTTTGTAGGTGCCGACTGCTACTATAAGCACTCATGTCCTCAAAAAGAGACCGCTCGCTGAGTGTTCCGTACCCACAAGCACAGCCATGCCATGGGCAATCGTGCAAAACAAACAAGAGAGCGGCCAGAAGAGCAGATATATGGCCAGATCGGAGCGATCGGAGCCAAGTCAGACAATTGGGCTGCCGCGGCCTCGCCATTCCCGGTTCTACGTTTGGGCCTTAACGCCGTTTGTTTGGCCAACGCGCACCGCACCGAGTCTTTCGTTCGTTCAGTCGTTGTCGCCGTCGGTGGGTCTGGTCTATACCTCGCCTCGCCCCGCCACGCTCAACGCTCGCTTTTTTTGTACGTGTGTACGGGTACGTGTGCGCCTGTGTGCGCGTGTGTGTGTTAACAAAATGTGATTAGCAAAAATACAAAGAAATCAGGCATAGTGGAACGCTGGGCATTGTGGCTAAAACAACGCCAGCAGCAGCGTTGGCGCACTCACACATCCAATAAAGAGTTCCAATAAAGAACAAATAATTCAAGATATACGCGAACATACATAATATACGGACAAAATATACGAAAAATTTGCATAAAAGCAATGCGCTGGCGCTGCAACAAAGCTTGGCCCTAAAAATAAGTAACACTAATGACAATACCCAGTTTTTTGCTTTATCGGCAACACCAGCAGCAACAGCAACAGCAACGGCAACATCAGCAACAGCAGCAACAATTATATTATTATTGAACTACACCCAAAGCGAGAGGCAACAAATACAACCACGGATCTGCGGCTGTGCGGCTGACTTGGCCAACAGCAACAGCAACATTTTCCTACCTTTTCAACCAGCCACAAAGAGAGCAGAGTGAGAGATAGATAGAGAGAGAGAGAGAGAGAGAGAGAGAGAGAGAGCGGGAGAGCTACTTCGACCAGTTCCAGCAGTTGTTGCACCACCACTGATATGGCCAGCTGTCTGCCAGCCTCAGATGCAATTCGGTAAGTTTCGGCCATTTACCGTTCAGGCTGTGAACGAACGGATCCAAAATTCAAAACCAAAAATTCAAAGCTTCAATTCAAATTCAGTTTCATCGCGGACACAATTCAGACCAGGTTTCAGGTAGCCAGGTAGCTCCAGCTCCTCTAATCGTGCCTCAAGCCTCATTCAAATCTGCAAAAATCTGCTCAGGTGTGTCTCTGTGTGTGTATCAGTATCGGTGTGTGTGTGTGTGTGTGAGTGTGAGTGTGTTTTTTTTTAGTGGATTTGAGTGTGTGTGTATGGGTGGGATCTACCATATGAATATTCCCCAAATGTGATTCGTGTTCCTGTTGTTGTGCTAATTCGTAGAGATTTCTTCTTTTGCGATACTACATATTCATTAATAAGTCTCACGCGCCGTTCATGTCTCTACCATTCCCATATCCCCCCTCCCTATCGACCATGCCGTCCCCCCATCTCTATTTCCTATCCATTCCCTGGTTCTCGGATTACCGTGTTGATGTTGTCTTTACTTTTCGCAGCACCCCTCCCAAGGCAATCGGAAGAGGGGCAAGACATATAAATTAAACTTATTTTGTGTTCTCCTTTGTTGCGGGAGATAGAAAGAGAAGTTGTAAATCCCCAGGTGATAAAAGATGGCAAATATTAGCCCAGTGCCAGGCCATCCTAATGCTTCAGATAAAATGCACTATCTTCTGGGATATACAGATCTGGGGATTCGGTTGTTTTGTTTGTTTGGGCAATGATAGTTCTTTTAAGCACTCATTGCGATCTCTCCAGAAGTAAGTTTCAACATATATTTCAATATATGTATGTATAGGAACATCCAGCATCCAGAAACCAATCATCCATTGATGACATCTGCAACCCAGATTTCAGCAGCCAGACAAATATATTATCGTAACAATCCACCCAGAAATAACAGCGACTGCGACTGCGACGGTGATTGTCTGCGCATGCGTAGGGTGGCCCGTCGGCTGGTGCTCTCTGTGGACGAAAAAAGGCAATATCGAAAACGGGTTTCCAGCCACAACATCGGTCACTAATACTCGTACTAGTTGGGTGCTTTGCGGCCAGCTCTATGACTGCCATTCGCCAAATTCCCCGCTTACCTCCCCTCCCCAAAACCCCTTGGCAGTCTTTGACTGGTAATTGCAGTCGCGCCAGTCGCTAGATCTCTGGGCAGTCGGTTGCCCGTTTCCCGCTGCCCGCTGCCCGCTACCCGTTGCAGGCGATCGAGACACTTGACGCTCCTCTGGCCGCTGGCTCCGAGCTGGCCCCGGGCTGGCAACGGGCTCTGTCTACTGTCCACTGTCCACTGTCCACTGTCCACTGTCCGCTGGCTAGGTATTTCAGAGCACCGACTGTGACAAAAGAATGCACAAACAAGAACAAAACACTGGCAATGCACGCAATGAGAGTCGGAAAAGCTGAATGCTAGCATGGTATCGGAATACGTATACGACCGGTGTGACGGTTATGTGAGATGCGGGCCTCTAGAGAGGGTTAGAGAGGGTTAGAGAGGGGGGCTCGCAGAAAAGTCCGCACAAGTAGAGGAAGGCCTAAGGCCTTGCCACCTGGTTGCCCAGAGGAGCCCTGGCCTCACGGATAGGGTTACGCATACGCTGTCTCCACGATCTTGCGATCTGGCGATCTGGCGATCTTTCAATCTCTCGATCGGTGTGGAAATTGAGTCATTCGCACACTGGTAATTAAAAGGCTTAAAAGTTGATACCATTTTATTATAGCCCAACGGACAGGTCTGACCCCTGCCATTTGGAGGGGCGATGCAAATAAGATGGAAGCAGAGAATTATGGAACCTCCAATCGAGGCTTGTCTTGGGTTTTGGCACAGCCTTTGTTTCCACTCGTGTCTCCAAAATCTTTGAGCTACGAGCAGTCTGTGTCTGCCCCTCCACACAGCCCCACAGCCGCACAGCCGCACAGCCCCACCGCCACTCTTGGCTCTTGGCTTTTGGTTCGTGGTCTGTGATCGTGGTCGTGGTCGTGGTCGTGGTCCGTGCTTCGTGTGTATTAACCTGCCGCACCGGTTTCGGTTTATGTTTTAGCCAACGCCATCATCCATCCCATCCCATCCCATTCCATCCCATCCATTACTTACGAGTATACCTCGTACTCGTGCATACATACATATACTCGTATATATGCACATACAGACATTCACACATACATACATACATATGTATGTACATATGTATGTACGTTCATAAGTGTGTTTCTATTTCTCTTTTAATTTTCTCTCGGGGCGCTCAGAGTTGCTGCTGCTGCCGCTGCTGCTGCCGCTGCTGCTGCTTGCTGCGACTTGTTGCTGCTTCTTTATTTATTTTTTAACCAGTTTTTCTGTTTGTTGTTAGTGCTGCAACCTGAGCGCGAATGAGCCATAAATAACAACAACTACAAGCCAAAAGAAAACCAAAGAAACCCAAAGAGCTACGTCTCTGTCTCCCTGTCTCCCTGTCTCCCTGTCTCCTTACCCTGTCCCAGTCTCAGTCTCAGTCTCACTCTCAGTCCCTGTCTCTGTCTCTTTCTCTGTCGCTGTCCCGGTTTCCAGGAAGCAAATGTCTGTCCCAGGCCCGATCCAAACTCACACTCAACCCAAAGACAAGACCGTCTGCAATTCGCGTGCAGAGTTGCCTGACGACTGACGGACGACTGGACCTGGTACCCCCCTCCCCCTCCCGCCACTATGGATTATGCAACTTTTGGTTTTTATTTGAAAATTTAATAACTTAGGCGTTGGCGTTGGCGTTCGCGTTCGCGTTGGCTTCCTTGATGGCGCGACTGCAGTGCCAGACAAGAAATGACGTTTCTCTCTCTCCCTCTCCCTCTTCATCTCTCTCTGTCAGCCCACTCATTTGGCCACCAAGCAAATTCCCCAGTGATCCGTTAAGTCGGGGCTAATCCCTCAGCGGAATTTCGCGCATCTAATCAAAATCCGTGGCCAAGTCACAGGTTGGCCTAAACGCATTCCATTCCTCGCCCATGCTCATGCCCATGCTTATGCCCAGACCCAGGCCTGAAGTCCAAAGAAGTCTACGGCTACAAGTTGGCCAACAGCTTGTGCCGCCTGCTATCAGAGCAAACAACTGAGCCAAGTGCAAGCTTTTGAGGGGAAACCCCACGGAACAGAACAGAACAGAACAGAACGGAGCACAACGGAACGGCAATATTTTTGAGTAGAACCGAATTCCATCCAGTTCGTGGAAACACTCGTACGAGTCTCGTAGTGCAGTTGCAGAAAGTGCAGACTCAGTGCATACAAAGAACAGCAGATCTATCAGATCCCTCAGATATTCCGAGTGGCATTGAATTGGATATATGTATGTAGTGTGTGTACCACAGAACACACAAAACGCACACAATCAGTGATAGTTATCCGAAAGTTCAATAAAGATACTCCCCGACTATTGAGTGGCCATAAAGATAGCCAAGATATCATCCGATCAGGCTGATGTAACAACATCTATACCCTCTCCACTTCCGAACAGAAGCTGTGGGCAGAAGCAAGGGCATCTAGATCCAGATAGTACCCATGCCCGACTAGACAATGCAACATGTATACTTGTCTCTCTATTTATACAGCTATTGTATATGGTATATTTAGATAGAGCAGCGTTCTGGAGCAGCGCAGATATTTGGGCAGTCCCTGCAGGGGCTTGGGGGGACCGCTGTACTTGGACTAGTTCGCGCATTCGCGAGTGCCGGACGATAAGATAAAAAAGCTGTTGCCGGAGGCGCCTGAACTTTGGCAATGGGCCAGCCAGCCAGCCAGCCAGCCAGCCAGCCAGCCAGCCAACCAGCCAGCCAGCCAGACATGACAGTGAAAAAAATGCAACTAAAATGCGACTAAAATAAACAACAGCCAGCAGTCGCTAACTCGAGTTCGTTTCACTTTCAGCAGCTGCCACAGATGAGGCACCGCTGGCCACGAAGGCTGGCCACTGACGACCACTAGCCGCCATTCCCGGGAGCCTCCTCTCCAGCTCCTCCAGCTGAGCTCCAGCGAACGCCGCGAGATGCACGACCTCTTCACGAAAGTGCTCGCCAAGCGCGACCTGTCCCGGGCCGGGGATCTCTTCTCCGTGCCCGATGCGGACATTGTGGATGACATAACGGAGGTGGTAGGTCTATCTGCAACGAAAATCTCATATGAGTCCTGATCCACCGTTCACCATGCACTTGCAGCTTTCGGAGATCAGCCCGATCATCTCCCATGCGGACTACGTGAAGAACAACAACGACCAGAGCGTGGTGGAGATCTGCGTGACGCGGGTGCTCTCCTGCATCCGGGAGACCCGCAGTGCGGAGCGCTACTGTGCCGCCCTGGTCGATCTGCTGAAGACCTGCCTGCTCTGGAACCTGCAGCCATCCAGCGCCACAAAGGAGGAGCCGCCGCATGCCAAGATCGCCGCTGACATTATCTCTAGCATATTTCTAGTGAGTGGCGCCCAGAACATCCCTGAATCCATATACTTATCCAATCCTTCTAATCGAACCCAAACAGAACTACGATAAGAAAGAACTGATGAAAATTGCGCTGCCCATTGCCGTGCAGTTCCTGCCGAAGGGCAACAAGGAGCTGTCGCGCAACCTGGCCAGCTACCTGTCGCTGGCGGCCATCGACCACGCCATCCTGTTGAGTCCCCATACAGAGTCCGTAATGGAGTCCATCCTCTCCGGCAACTACGGACTGCTGCGCGTCCTCTCGCAGGTGTACGAGGTCACCCCCGAGGCGGTGACGCCGCACGCTCCGCTGCTCATGCCGCTGCTGCCCCAGTGCGATCCCCAGGAGCGTGATGGCCGTATTCCAGCTCTACCTGCTGATCGTGCAGAAGTCGCCCGAGGTGCTCGAGGAGTGCGTGCCACAGCTGTGCGGCTTCCTGCTCGACAGCGACACCTCCAGCATCACCATGCAGATCCTCCTCAAGCTGTCGCAGCACGCGCCCCACCTGCTCGTCGACCACTTCGAGCAGCTTCGTCTGGCGGCCAAGACCAATCCCAGCACGGTCACACTGTGTGCCCAGATCCTCACCACCGCGGGCATCGGCAGCAGGGAGACGGCCCAGCAGGCGCTCGATTTTGTGCTGGAGCACCTACCCACGCAGGCGCTGCTCCAGCAGGAGGCCACGCGACTGTGCTCGGCATATCCCGTGCTCTTCACCGACAAGGTGCTGGCCTGCGTGCGTCAGAAGAATGCGGCGCTCAGCTCCCAGCAGGATGTGGGCAGTGCCCCCGCCAACAAGACCTCCGGCGGCGTCACCATCGTCAGCCTGAACAGCACCAGCACCAGCTCCAGCCCCAATCCCCCCCTGAAGCCAGCTCCCGTTGCAGCACCGATCATCCAGCAAGCGGCCGCCACCAGCAGCAGCAGCAGCAGCACCGTCAATGCCACGTCCAGTGCGGCTCCGAACTCAGCGCCCATCGCCACATCCATGCCGACGCCCACCCAACAGCACGCGGGCTACACGAGACGCGTGAAACTGGGTGACTCCAGGAGTACGGGGCGCTTGCATCCCGCCAGCAACACCCACAGGAGCGTGACGCGGCTGAATGTGGCCAGCGGCTCCGTCGGAGGGCTTCACAAGAGCATGACGCGGCTGAGCAACTCGCAGATAAACCAGCAGCCGGGGGGCAGCTCCAACGGGAACGTTGTGGTGCAGTCGGGGGCTACGCCCAAGACGCCGGCGACGTTCAGCAACCCGCCCGTGACGCCTGTGCCGCCGCTAAGCAACAACGTGGTCATCACGGGCCACAACAAGCATGGGATTCCCGTCACCTCTGGCGGGGTGACCGTCACCACGTCGCCCTCCAAGGTGCGGCCCCATTCCCAGGGGCCCTCGACACTGCTCAACTCCAGCACGGTACTGATGAAGTACAGCACGGATGCCTTGAATCAGTCGGTGGGATCGATCTCCATACCTCCAGCCTCGGCGGCAGCAGCTGCGGCCCCTTCACAGCAGCCGCAGAATGCGGTGTCCGTGCACCATGCCTCGCCAGCACTGCCCAGCGCATCCACCAGCAACGGCAATGCAAAGTCGGTGATGAAGCTGCCCGTAAACGGGAATGTAAGTGCGAAACAAGCAGGATAATGCCTAATGAAAGCTGATAGCTAAGATCCACCGATATTTGCAGAGCGAAGTGATTGTCTCGGGTCCCACCACCAATGTGGCGCCGCGACGCAGCGACAACACCAGTCGGACCCTCCTCAATGCCAACAGTGTGATGGACCAAAGGATGAGCACCTTCGAGCCGTACCAGATAATGCGCGATCCCGTCCAGCAGTTCTGCGAGAAGAACTTCAATTCGATCAAGTCCTACATGGACGAGGTCTCGCAGCACCTGCCACCACCCACGCGCTGCAGCATCGAGGGTAAGCTTGTGCTTCGATCTCTGACTCCTCTCTCGATCTCTGACCATCCGAATACACAACACACAAACACACACCACCACACACACCAAACACATCACACAGTTTCCAATGAATTCGCAGAGCGACGAACGAAGAAGGTGGCCAAGCTGCATTTCGCCTGCCAGATACGTGGACCCCACTGCCTCTACTCAAAGACGTGCTTCACGATGCGAACCCGCAACCCCAAGACCTGGATACACATGATGTTCCTGGACTTTCAAGTGCGGCACTTTGTGAGTGGAAAACGCCATACCGATCCGCAGATCGCACTACGACAGATCTAATCACGACATCCACTTCCCATTTCAGGTGAAGGAGAAGTGCGTGTTGAGCACACGCGAGTCCGGGATCAGCAATCTCAAGAACATCTGGCAGATACTCAAGTGCGAGAATCGAAGTTTCACGGAGCTGGTCACCAGCCAATTTCCCCAGGTTAAGGTATGTCTTAAAACACGGCTGCAGGGATCATTTTTTGTACCCCATATTCAAAGAGTGGTGGAAGTGGATGTGTGTAACACCCGAAGGATGTTTTTGCGACCCCATACAGTATATATATTCTTGATCAGCATCAAAAGCCGAATCGATATAGATAGAATCGATACATGTCTGTCTGTCCGTCCGTGAGCAATTAAATTTGGCCGGATGCCGAATCTGGATGAGATCGTATCAGTATTATATCCAGAAGAAACAATTGAAATTTCAGCCACGCGGTTACTCCTTCTGCATCTCTCTCTCTCTCTCTCTCAAACACAAACACTCTTCCTTCTGGCGGAGGGGAGCGAGATAGCAACTATACTGACTGAGTATCGGGTATAATTGTAGAGCCGCG
Organism: Drosophila algonquin; assembly: GCA_035041765.1. Taxonomy (NCBI): domain Eukaryota; kingdom Metazoa; phylum Arthropoda; class Insecta; order Diptera; family Drosophilidae; genus Drosophila; species Drosophila algonquin. Next base: position 116,364 of record JAWNKY010002243.1, on the reverse strand, counting down.
GCCCTTGCCTTTGCCGCGGATTTCACAAAGTTCCACTCGTTTGATAAATGCAATCTTTGACGTAATTTCAGGACCGCGAGATACTCGTGAATGAGCTGCGGCACTCGGGATTTCTGGATGTGTTTGAGGTCTCCATCACCGATAAATCCAACCCGAATTGCAACGAACTCGAGTACCAGTGGGGCTGCTTCCTGTGCAATCATCCGGACAAGGCGGTGGGCTTCCTTAACGGCAGCAACCAGCCCATGATCGAGGGCCAGCTGAAGGAGAAGAAGGGCAAATGGCGGCTGTTCAGGCGCTGGCGGACGCGCTACTTCACGCTCTCCGGTGCCCATCTCTCCTGCAAGGGATCGGTAAGTGAACGCCAGAGCAATCACTACATATAAGAAAGGAACGTAATTGACATTCGGTTTATGCTTTTCTTCAGAGCGGGGAGAGAGCATCGATGTGAACCAGATCCGATCGGTGAAGGTGTCGCGGGGAGCACGCAACATACCCAAGGCGTTTGAGATTTTCACCGCCGACCAGACCCTAATACTCAAGCCGAAAGACGGCAAGAATGCCGAGGAGTGGGTGCAGTGTCTCAGCATCGTGGTGGCCCATTCGCAGGCCCGTGACAACCCCACGGCAAAGACGAATAGCTTGCCGGCCCGCAGCATGGGCAGCAGCAAGCCCTCCTTCTAGGATGCGCTTGAATGTTAAGATGCGGAGCACCCACATTGTGAGATTATTTGTAAATGTAAAGACAGAGCAACCACAACACACACACACACAAAAGACAAGGGGCAACGGCGACCAGAGGACAGCTGTGTACCCCTCCACGCACTAAATACACCATATATACAATATATACCTATATATATATACTTCTCTATATATACACAGCATATACATATACTTATTATCCATAGACTTATTTAGCAAGTACTTACCGTTTCAAGGGATTTCAAAAATTTTGCGAAATTGTTTTTTCATTCATAGTTGATTTTTATACATACATATACACATATATGTATTTAGTTTATGCTTATTTATTGTACGTGTATTAAACAAACAGATTGCTTTCGAAGTCGGACTTGTGAGTGACTTTCTATCTATCCTATCCACGCCCCCCGATGCTTAAGCAGATTTATCTACATACAATGGACGCGTATCTTCGATTTTATTTGGGACTTTGACACACACCTATAAACCGTGGCTAGTTAGGGCTCGTGGAGTCACCAGAAATCTTTGCTATCGGATAAAACAGAATGGATAAAACATCTTTTTGTTTGCATATCAATCGAACTATAATCGTAAATTGGGAACAAGGTTTAATGCATTCCTTGCAGGACTCGAGAAAGGAACTGATTCCTTTAGCAAAAAACGCTACATATGGCACTGCTGCAGCAGCCTTTAAAACAATATTTTTGTCTCTTAAAATAGTTCCACCTTTGGAGGGGGCTAAAACAGTTAGAACTACATTTTTGCTTGGAGTCTGGTGACTCTCATCCGCATTACAGACGAGAACTGGACGCAAACATTTGTAACTATCTATTAAACAACTGGCAATAGTACTAATAGTTAACTAGAGAATTAACAACAATTTGACACGATTCAAGGCAACTGCGACGATGAGGCCACATCCCCATTGGCATTGTGATCAGGTTCGCTTGGATCCAGCAGCTGCGTCCAGTTGGCGTTCAGCCTGACGATCTCCATGTCCTGCCGCAGCTGCTGCAGAGGCGTGTGCAGCTCCAGGGGCAGGCCATCCCCCAGAACTCGCGAGACGTGCTCCAGTTGGTTGGCATAGATCCTTAGGCGCTCCACATTGTTGTTGTCCTGCGGCAGATTCGAGACCTGTGCGAAGGGAGAGAAATTAAATGTTGTCGATGTGGAGGTTGACTCAATGGCTCTCACCTGGCTGCCACACAACGTTTGCAGAAACCCGCTGAGGCGTGGATCCTGCAGCTGACCTCCAGCCTGCCACATCTTTAGGAGATTGAGGATACCTGCCACATCGCCCTGCTCGGTGTCTTGGCTGGAGGGCGAGAGCAGGCGCATGGGCGGAAACTCTGTGGTGGGCGACAGCTTCTTATAGCTACTGCATAGGGTGCTTAGCGTGCAGATGTCTTCGTTGAGGCGCTGGCGCGGTTGGAGGATTAGCGGTTGGAGGATTAGCGTTTGCAATTAGTGTGGTTAGTTCTGGACTGGGCTCTGGGTTTCATTTTAAACGAAAGAGTGCGCTTTTGAGCTTGATTTGGGACTGCCTTACCAGCGATGTCGTGTGGTTGATGGAGAGTGGAGATGATTGAGTGATGATTGGAAACAAATTGAAACAAATTATATACATACATACGAAGATCTTAGCACGAGGCCACAGCCGAAGCCGAACACAAGAGATAAATAAGCCAAGTGATTTATTTGGATTTAAGACTACAACTAAACTAAATAATTCAAAAAAAAATAAAATAAGATCGCGGTCGAGAGAGTGGTTTGTAACATATGAAAAAAGAGTATATTGAATATATATCTGATCTGACGATAAACGAAAAACGATATATAGAAATGTCTTCGAAGGATGCGCAACACAAGAGGATTCACTGAATCAAGATCTAAAATCTTACGTCGATCTCGTTGCGATGGCGCTGCATCTCGGCCTTGGCCCCGCTGAGGTCGCTCCCCTTGATCATCAGCTCCTGTGTGGCATCCATGAGTTCGTCCTGCAGCTTCAGATTGACGTCCTCCAAGTCTTTTAGTTTCTCCAGCATATCCTCCTTATGCTGTTGTAGTTTGTTCCTAAAAAATACAGAAACAGTCAAGTTCAAAGTTCAAAACAATCCCCCTCCCCACCCACTTACTTGTCCACAATCAGTTGCTGGATGCAATTGTCGTTGTCCAGCTGAACAAGTCTCAGGACCTTGAGCAACTTGGTGACCAGCGTGTCCACCTCGATCACCTGATCCACCACTGCCTGGGCCGTGCTGTACTCCATCAAAGATGGCAGCTCGGCGAGCGAGTCGTGGCAGCTCAGCTCCTCCGTGTTGCATTGATCGCGAGGACTGCAAGGAACAATGAGAATTAAAGCGTCTTATCATAAGAGCAGCCAGCGATTGATTGCTTACTTCATGGGAAGTGCACTGATCTTGTGCATGTGCAGCTCCATTTGCTGGCGATTGGTGATGGCCTGCGAGAGCTGCTGCAGCGAGTCGTCGCCTCCATTCTGGTGGCTGACCATCTCTGTGGGCAGCTCGATCTGGGAAATCATGCCCGTGCAGGAGGAGACCATGTTGTGTGAGTGAGAGTCCGGATGGACCACATCCTCCAGCACATTGTCCATCATAAGCAGACAGGGTTCCGTCTCAGAGTCCAGCATTTCCGTTGAGTCGGAATCTTCTCCTGGCTGCTCATGGCCCGTTGCTGCTGTGGCTGTTCCCGACCCGTTTTGGGTGGAACCTCCTCCACCGCCTCCGCCTCCACCTGCTCCTGATCCTCCGTTGCGCTTTCCCGCCTGACGTAGCGAGAGACGCTTGCCAGAGTGTGTGGTGGCCTGGCGAATGGCACCGATGACGGCTGCTATAAAGGATTGGTTGCGCTGCGGCGACAGGGAGCCATCACTGGCTAGGACAAGAGTGTGCATGGCTTCTCCGGCAGTGGCCGGACAGAGCGGAAGGTCCAGTCCGTTGGGCCTAACGCCATTATGGACCTGTTCGGATTCCGCTTGAAAGCGGATATCCTGCAACAAAATCAGATGATTAGAACCGCCACAGGAGGGCTACTTTAGGGCCACTTACCTCCAAATCTTGCTCGGAAATACTGTAGGAGTAGACCAGCTGCTCCACGAGTCCATCCAGCCGGGAGTGCAGTCCGGAGAGGGCTGTGGAGGCGCCTGCCACCGAGGCATTTTGCTGGTGGATCAGTTCCCGAGACTTGGTCTCCAGGGCCGCGTACTTGGTCTGCAGCAGGCGGTTCTCCTGGCGCCTCTGCTCGTTCAGCCGCACCAGATGCCGGCACTCGTCGCGCAGCACTTTGGCCTCCTCCTCGCGATGGGCCAGCTGTGCCCTGGCCGCCTGGTGCTCCGTCTCGAGCTCTCGCAGGGCGTCGCACTGGGCGGCCTTCTCGTGCTGCAGGAAGTCCTGCAGCTCGCTGGACTCCTGCTCGATGGCTGCCTTCTCCTGGAGAAGCAGCTGCTGCGTGGCCAGTGATCGGCGCATCTCCAGCTGGAGGGTGCGACACATGGCCCGCAGCTGGCCAATCTCCTGCTGCCGCTCGAACAGCTCGTGTCCGCTCATCTGGATCTGCGACTCCAGCATCAGGAGGCTGTCGTGGCCGCCCCCATCGTTGCTGTCCTCAGATGTGGGCGTCCCAGCACTGGCGCTGACCACGCGGGCCAGTTCCAGCATCCCCATGACCCGCTCCGTGTTCAGGTGCAGCTCCTGCTGCATGGCCAGCTTCTCCTCGCGCTCCCGCTGCAGTTTTCCGCTCAGCTGGCGCACCTCTTGGCGCAGTTGCTCCAGCTCAAAGTCGCGCTGGTCTGGCTCCGCCTGGCTGCTCTGATCCTTCTGCTCCACTGCGTCCAGAGCTCGCGTCTGCAGCAGCCCCCCGCCTAGGACCTGCTCCAGGTCCTCGCTGGTCAGCGCCGTCTGCACTGCCGTCTCGTGATAGATCTTCGTCCTGCCCTGTGTCGTCTGCAGGGGACGCCGCAGGGAGTTGACTTTGGCAGTGGCCGGAGCCAAGCTCCGCCTGCTCGTGGGCACCACCATTACCGAAGACGTCATCCTGGCATCCACAGCGGCGGCGGCGGCGCGACTGATCGAGTTGCTCCTGGATAGCCGTCCGCCCGTCAGATCCTCCACGGACTGCTGCTTGCGACGGCGGGGCAGGGTTCCCCCTGGTGCCGGACTGCCCCTCATCCGACTGACGTTCACTTCCGGGGTCACGGACATTCCCCGACGTGCTCCTCCTGCTCCCCGATTGGCTGGCCAGCGACCATCGTCGGAGGGGGTTCCTGGCGTTCGGGCCCGACTGAGCGATGGGGTCCTCTGGACCTGGGCCAGGCGTTGCACCGACTGGGCCCGATTGAGGGCGCTGGGCAGCGTATCGGGCTTCTGAGGGCGCGCCAGCCGCGTGGACGTGGACGTGGGTGTGGCCGTGGCCGAGGGCGTGGTCGGCACCCGAAAGGAGGAGGACGAGAGCCGTGCCTTTTCCCGGCTACTGGCTGCAGGCGTGGCCGGGGACGGAGGTGCCGCACTGTTTCTGGGCAAGCTGACAGCCCGCTTCAGGTTGGCCACTCGGCCACGCAGCTGCTCCAGTGGCTGTGCCCTCGGGGGGGCGTTCTCTGCACTCTGCTCCGGCTCGAACATGGCCACCTTCTTCTTGACGGCGCTGCTGGTGTTTGTGCGCCTCGGAGGCGACTCCTTCTCGCTGCCAGTCTCGCTGGGAGCCAGATCCGCTGTGCCGCTGGCCACCACCTTGAGCTCGCAGCTGTCGTAGATGTCCTCCAGACCGTTGCTGCTGGTGTAGCCCCCGCTGGTGCTGCTGAGGCCCCGCTGCAGCGTCACCCGGGACAGGCAGCAGCTGCTGGCCACGTCCAGGCCGCTGTCACTGCCATCGCAGTTGCTGGTCGCTGTGATCCCTTCGCTCAGTTCCAGACAGGCCAGTCCGGCCGCCAGTTGCTGCTCCTCGAGAGCCGACAACAAAGACTGTTGCTGTTGCTGTTCCTGTTCCTGTTGCAGTTGCTGTTCCTCCGGTTGTGTCGCCATGTCGAAGAGCGTGGCAGACATGGTCGTTCACTCGCCCACTGGGGAGGAGACAATGAAGAAGAAGCAGAGAGAGAGAGAGAGAGGATGAGTATGAGTGTGATTCGTGATTCGTGATTCACTTGTGGCGACCCACATTTCGGTTGCGTATTTTTGGGATGCTGGCATTTTGATCGCATCCCGCTCCCAAACAAACAAGTTGCATGCCACCGACCTTTTCCCCGATTGCAAAAATAGGTATGTATTTCCTCCCATTCCAATCCGCCACAGATTCGGCCACAATTCATCTTTTTTCGGTCAAGTTGCACGCTCTTGCACGCAACATGGATCCGTTTTGCTCTGGGCAGATGGAATGCCACAACTGTGTTCTGTTTTCCGTTTTCTGTGGCCAGGAGAGTGGATGTGCCCCCAAGGCAGTGATTGACTCGAACTAGTTCACAGGCGACAGACAGACAGCCGCACGACATGACCCAACGACACGACACCGCACCGCGCCACACTGCAACACCTGTCCGACCACAGAACTGGGACACCAAATCGCCTGGCCTGGGTCTCAGTCTGGGGGGGGGGGGGGGCATAAATAAGTTATGAGGGGAGTCTCATTGTCTCATCGCCAAAACAGTTCTACACTGAGAGGAAAGCCGAGCGAGAAAGAATCATTGCACTCTCTGTATTCGTGTCATTCGTAACAAAAGTATCCGTTCGCCTATGGGAAACTTATGCAACGAATCAAAGTTGTGTGCTGGCTATTTCTGATCACATATTGATTTCAAAGTTTGACTCTCTTCTCTCAGTGTCGCACTTGGGGCACATTGACCCAACTGTTTTGGTTGTGCCCCAGCCGCGAGACACTTTCCAAATTCGCATCCAATTTCGTATGCCACATTGTTGTCCCAGAGATTCGCTTGGCAGTTCGCTTTTTATCGCCTCCATCTTTCTAGTTGATAGATTACATACCATATATGTACATATATACATACGTACATATATGTATGTAGGTATGTATTAGCCATATGAAATTATCACCTTTCATCAGCAGGAGCCAGGAAGAGTATAAAATATTCTCCACTCTGAATGGAGTCTCCTCCACTGCCTGCCTGCCTGTGGCTTGGCTTTTTTTGGTGTTGGTCTTTCAATTGGACTCCCATTCAGACGCACACGTCATTAGTGTCATGTTGTTATGCGATCTCCCAGAGATTTGCCCAAAGTTTTTGGAGATTTCATCACGAGTTTGTCGTTGTTGTTTTTGGCCAGAGAGTGCGAAGGGAGAAGGGAGAACGTAATGAAGTTGCTCCAGTTTCGAGATAATTGCAAGTTCATTTCAAGCGAATCACTTTACGAATACACATTGTGTGCGAATGAATGCTAGTACGAGTACGAGTACGAGTATGAGTATGAGTGCCTCTAAGGCGAATAGTTATGGTGGTGGCAGTGCGCCAACCGGTTTGTCGGTCCACCTTTTCCAGCCAGAGAATGGGGTTTGGATCCTGCAAAAACGACCTTGTTTTACGATATGTTAAAGGCTTTCTCAAGCGGCACTGCGGCACTCGGGCCGCGCTCGAGTGGACTTTAAAGAGACGTTAAAGAGCAGGCCGCCCCGCCCCGCCCCGCACCGCAGACACGACAGCGGTCTAATGAAGGCCACTTGAAGGCGCTGAGGATGCCACAACGAAGATGGGGAGCTTCTGAGTGCCGCCTCGTGGAGGCAAGGGCCCAGGCCCCACGAAGCAGAGCCCAAGCCATAAACAGACACATGTCTGCAGCCGCAAAGATATTTACATACGAGTAGACACACAAAAGTATCCACTGGATACACATTGAGTGCAGACAGCCGCAGACAGCGGGTCGTCGGGAATGAAGTTGTCGCCGCCAATCGCCACAGAATCGATCCGAGTGGCCCTGGCAGTGAAAGATGCAAGTAGCTCCGAAGCCGGGGAGAAACAAGTTTCGTTCCGCAACGCCTTATCGGAGTCGCCTCAGTTTCACGAGAGGGAGAGAGAGAGAGGAACTGCTGGCTGATGGGATGTCTGCGGATAGTTCAAGGCGCCCACACGCAGCGGTGGGCTGCTGCCTGGAGAACAGACCCTCTGGAAACCCTTCAAGGGCCAGTCGTCACGGCACATTAACTCCAATCAATGGACGATGCTCTCAATTGCCCCGCCGCCTCCTCCACCTCCACCTCCGCATAGCCCCTAATTCGATTAAAGCGCTTGATGGGGCAAAAATAGGGCTGCCTCTGAATGTGGCAGTGTCGGCAGTGGTGCAATGCCAACTTAATTGCTGCTGCAGCAACAGCAACAGCAACAATTGCGACGAGTGCAAAAAGCGCGTAGATGGGAAATGGCTTAGCGCTCGGCTCCACGCTAATTGCTGCCTTTGATGTCTTCTGCTGTGTCTGGCAGTGACAGTCAACAGTCGCAGCGCCACACAGAGGTGCCCTCTCCTCCTGCCCTCCACCCATTAGCATCTTTTCATTGAGCAGACGAGAGGAGAGGCAGGCAGGCAGGCAGGCAGGCAGGCAGGCAGGCTCTTCCGCTCTCTGGGAAAATCAAGATATACCTGATTTCGATCTACGATTTTCTCTTTTATGGCCAGCTGGAGCTGTAGATTAAGAGGACTCACAGGCAGGCAGGCAGGCAGGAGGCAGGCAGGCAGGTAGCACCATTTTATCGTCCCTCATTCAAAGGTTTTCCCTGCTCTTCTCTAGAGAATCTCTAGATCTCAGATCAACGGGCAGATTCGGACCACGGTCAAGCTGTTTTCTGGGAACTGCCTTCGCAATTTGTTCCTCAATTATGTATGAATTCCCATACACACATCCACACATCGCATTTCCAATTCCAACGTGAAATCTGCATATCTACAGTGCGTCACATGGCTAGCAGGGCGTCATGGAAACAGGGATGGAAATATGTAGTTTACTGCTCGCATAGCTGTCTCATTGATGCTGGAGATGCTGCAAGAGAGAATGCCCGAGAAAAGTGGTTACGAAAACAACATACATATCGTGTGCATGACGTTGGCATTTATGCTTTTACATGGGTTGTGGCATTGATTTTTAACACTAAAATACTTGTAGATCTATAGATAATTCCAACAACTACATTAGTAGTGTTTATCTGAAATGATTAGGTATCTTTTTTCAGATCAAGGCCATACGCAAGTCAATGAGTTCCCTTCTTCAGGAAGGTTGGATGGATATTATGTCATTATGTATCGTTTCAAATACTGATAAGATATGGGAGAAGCAATCAATCAAAGAAAACAGTAGGAAATTTGAATTATGTTGATAAACGATTTGTGGCATGAGCATGCTGGCTGTCGATTGGCTGTCAAGCTTATAGTTTCGAGACGCGCTGTTAACATACAGTGCCCAACATATGGATGGATGGATGGATGGATGTTTATGCGATCCCCATCCCCGTCCCCGTCCCCATCTGCCTGGAAATCGGTTTATCTGTGTCATATGCTCATGGGGAAGTACGTTCACTTGCATACATCGCACATCGTCTGTTGTGGCAGTTGCAATGGAAACAATTTATTTCCATATACAACGGGGTATTTATAGCAATTTATTCCTACTGGCAGGGGGTGGCTGGGGGGGGGGGGGATTAGCAGTGCACCTCTTTTTTGGGGCATGTACCCCATAACCAGAGCCCAATGGAACTTCATGTTTTGGATCGTTTGGATGGTTGAGTTGTGGCGACGATTCTCGTTAATTGATATGCTATTGAACCGTATGTCGTGGGGGTCTGTCTGCCCCCAGTCTACAGGTGGACGGTCACGCCCCTTCCCTACCCTTCCCTACCCTACCCTCCCCTCCCCGACATGTTCCCGTTTTGTTGTTGTTTGTCAAAGCACTTCCTGTTCTGGCGACGATCCACGAAACTCCAATGAAGTGAAACATTTGTGCCGCGAATCACAATCGAGCTGCCAGCAGGCCCGCATCTGCAGCCAAGCCCCCAGTCGCACAGCCATAATGTGTTGCAGTTGCAAGTTGCGCGCACAGTTTATGTCTGTGGGATTGGAGCAGGGAGTGGGTCTGCGACTGCGACTGGGTCTGGTACTGGTACTGGTACTGGGAGTGCGACTTTTTGGAGGGGAACTATTTGACTCTTCCGGGTTCTATGCCACAGCTCGCTCTCCTTCTCTCTCTCTCTCTGTCTCTCTCTTTGGTGGTGGTGCTGCTGCTGGTGTGTTTTCGTTTTGTGTATGTTGCACCTGTCGACTTATCGCGCATTATGCACATAGAACCGAACAGAACGGGAAAGAGAATTGTAAGCATGATTTTCTAATTTTTAGCCGACTCCGACTCCGACTGCTGCCCCTCCTCTTGCCTCTTGCCTCTTGCCTCTTTCCTCCTTCACAGTCAGTTTCTTCAATTTGTTTTTGGGGGCAGTAACTCCACTCCTCCGCCGTTGCGTTGCTGCCGCATGTTTCGTGAATCGAAGAAGAACCAGAGGCCATGGCGGTGGCGGTGGCGGTGGCGGGGGCTGTCACGAACGCGGCTTTTGGGGCATTGGGCATTGGGGATCGACGGCAGTGAGTATCGGGAATCGCTCTCTCTCTCTCTCTCTCTGGGGGCATTGGGGCAAAGCAATGCTCTTGCAACAGCAAAGAGCAGGAAGAAGCGGCCGACTGAATCGCTTTTGAAGTTGCCTCTGGATCGCTGGATCCATCCATGGGTTGTTGCTATTGTTTTTTGTGCTTTTTTGCTGATGATGCCGCAAACTATAAACAATTTTTGGCGGCACGCAAAAGTTTCGTTTTGCATTTGAAGGAAAGTCTGGAGGCACAAGGGGATTAGGCAACACCAGATGGGGTTTCAGTTGGAGTTTTATCGATTGGCAGATAGCCTGGGATCTGCCTGTCGAACGTGCAAAAGGATCTCTAAATAAAAGGGGGATTGCTTTGAGATTTGGGATCCCTTTGGGTCTGATGGAGAACCCATCATTGGCAAGTGCTTCAGAGCAGAAAAAGATGAATCAAGACTTGCCAAGAAAACAAATCAGAGACTGCGACAAATTTGATTTGTTTTTAGAGTTCTTGAATCGTTCATTGGCCTGGTCTAAAACCGTATCCAACCGAACCGGAATAGACCGAAATGAACCGGAATGAAATGGTGATGGTGACTAGCATTTCTCCCTCCCTCCCTCCATCCCTCCCTCCATCCGTCCTCTCTCTCTTTCCGGAGCTCTTTTGGCTTAATCAACAACTCATTGCGTTGGCAATTACTCCGCCCGCCAACTACTGAAATTATTTGTCATATGGCAGAGAAAGTCTCTGTGTGCATCCGAGACTGAGTCTGTGGCTGTGGAGGGGGGGAGGGGGGATATCAAGAAAATGGCTTTTTATGACATGCCATAATACACATATTTTTCATACCTGATGAATGCCGTTGCCGCCTCCCAGTGCCTCGTACGACTACGACTACGAATAGTAGTACACATATATCTAGAGCCCCTGGTCGAATCTGGTCTGTGGCAGAAACAATGAGTGGTGTACTTCACGCTTGGCAGCGCTTTTTCAGCGGCATGCGCCACATGACACTCTCCATTACAGCGAGAGAGAGAGAGAGAGAGAGAGAGAGAGGGAGGGGCTGGTCGGGCCACAGACAGTCTTGACCATTGACCAGAGAGGCAGACTCTGAGCACAGTTGTTGGGCATGACTGGAGGCAATCGTAAAGCCAACCAAAGCGAGAAACCCGCCGAATGGCAGAATGGCAGAATGGCAGAAAGCGGCAAAGATACATCAAAGAGCAGCTGCTGAAGGAGCCGGCTGGAGACGCCACCGAGTCTCGCCCGAGGGCCTCGCTCATTGTCAACTTTTGTGTTGGCAAGCCTCCAGGCCCAAGGCCCCTTTCCAGGGAGGTTCTACCCTCTCCTCCCTCTCGTTGAAACGCAATGAGGGCCTGCCTTTTGTCCAACGTAAGCCGAGACGGGGCTCATCTGCTCCGGTTTCAACAAAGTTGGCAGATCAAACCAGACCTAAATCAGGGCGTTCAACTGACCTTGAATGTGGCACAAAAGAACCCCCCTGCTACCCACCCAGACACACATACACATACGCATACCTATATAGCCACATTTCGACTGAAAGAACTGGCTTGTCTGCTAAATTTCGCACATTTCAAACTCGTTTATCGCGAATTATTTGTACATTGTACATATAAACATATTGCGATTGGGCCCCGATTTGTGGCCTGTTATCGGACTCTGTGATAAGGGCGTGGCGTGGCGTGGCGTGGTGTGGCGTGGGGGGAATTCGTTGAAAGTGCAGTCGCTAGATAACATTAAGTACTATTGTTGTTCTGGTGAAAATTGGAAAGTGCCTGATATCGGGGCATGTGTCACATACACACAGAAAAGTGGAGCGACTCTCGGCGGAAACTGCATTAATTGAAGCTTAATTAGCGGCTTCCTGGAGTCGGCACTCCAGCCAACTCCACACAGCTCCAGAAAAGTGTCGCATTATGGAATAGCGGTTGCAACGTCCGCTCCGCGTAATCATGAATATGCTAAACGCCAACCAAACCACTGATTGACTTGGCTGATTGACAATTGCACCTCTTCCTGATTGCCTTGTCGATACGAAATCGATTATCGACGATGTCATGCAAGCTGCTTGCAACACGGGACATAATGAAGCGCGCGCGAGGGACGTGCCCAGGATATACAATACGGAAGCCCCGGGGGTCGGGTTGCCCTGACCTTTTAATGTCTGCTAAAAAGCAGAGCTAAAACCACGACCAGGCGACGTCAGGCAACCGCAAAGAGAGAGAGAGAGAGAGAGAGACACCTATGACCTGCCCCCCCGCCCAGAGCGAGCTTCCACTCCCACTCCACCTCCATCTTGGGCTCCCCGCATCATGGTATTCCATAACAACTTTCTACCCGCGAATATTTTGTGAGTACTCACCCACAGAGCAGCAGAAGCAGCGACAGCAGCAGCAGTGAGGCAGCAGTGAAGCAGCAGCGATGTGGCAGCAACAGAGGGAGTGGAGACGCGAGGAGTAGCTCTGTTCCTCCAGAGGGGATGATGATGACGATGATGAAGATGATGGAAATGTCAGAGGGCCTCCCAGAGCATTCTCTTTCGATTCTATGGCCTCTCCTCTCCTCTTCCCTCTCCTGTCTCTCTCGTGGTGCAGAAATGGATGGCAATTTGCGGATTCGGACGGAATTTGCTCAAATTTTGTGCACTCACACAGGCACAAGCCCAAGCACGATAATGATCGTTCCAGTGCACACACACACACACACGAATCCGCGTGCGACAACAGCTGCAGCAGCTGGAAAGGATGGAAAGGAAGGACGAGTCGAGTCGAGTCGAGTCGAGTTCCTGCTGCGGCTTCCTCCAGGGCCTATTGTTTAATTTCGTTTTACCTAACCAAATGGTTTATTTGTACAGAGTCCTCGCAGGACCCACACACCGACACACACACACCACAAACTCGCAGCAGCAGCGGCAGCGGCAACGGCAGCGGCTGTGTTTCAATGGAAAAATCGATTGAATCAGGCTGAAGAACAACGGGTCTCTGTGGCATTTACAGGCGGAGCGGAGACTGTGGCATTAAGGAAAAGCCAGCCTTGCTTGTGTCGCTTTTATTGGGTCTGCTGGGGCCTGGGGCCAGCCTCGCGAATGCGATCCATAAGGCTTCACATTCACAGCAAACCGAAAACCCGTTCGCCACAGAAAGACACACACAAGCGCGCGCAAAGAGCATTCAAACGGGAAAAAAATTGTACCAATAAAATATTTAACTATAGTATAAATATAGTATGAACAATGGTTAATCAACAACCTGCAGCAAGCGATTCAGTTATCTTTTGTTGTACACTTTCAGCGACTTTTCAATTCGTTTATCGCGCGCGCGCAGCAACACAACCGCTCAACTTGAACAATTTTACATCGCTCGGTTTGAAAAAAACACACTTTCGAGCCGGGCAGAATGTTGATTCTTGTTGAAAGTATCAATATTTTTGCTAGAAAATTCAATTTCAGAATTCAGAAAAAAATTCGGCCGGCGAAAAAACCAGTGAGACGCGCTCGCTTCAATACAATTTTAAATTGGTATCATATCACTAATAAAATAATTTCTGCGCCGCACTTCCGATGTCTTCACGAACCGTTATTTATTTTATTTATTTTAGCATTTCAAATCCGCGCGCAGTGAAAAATCCCCGCCGTCCTAATATTCTTCCCTGGGAAATTGCTGAGGCTCTTCGGAAAATGTCGGGTATGGACAACAGGCAAAACGGCCCAGAAAATTCAAGGCCTGCAAGGTAAAATCCACCCAGCTGACTAATATGCGCATGCGCCCCTCAAAGCCTATTGGGGATTTTTTCGGGTAGGGTGAAAATCGTGCGGGCCGTGAAATTTCCCTTGGCTAAATTTACCCGTTATCCATACCTTTTTTGGCTCAACCCAAGCTCAAACCAAAATGTTGTGTCGAACCGATCGGCTCGACACTGGACGCGCTCTTTTTCTCATTTTTGCGTTCATGTATGAGCTCTTACTCTCTTTTACTCTCACGGTATGAGCTCTTACTCTCTTTTACTCTCACGGTATGAGCTCTTACTCTCTTTTACTCTCACGGTATGAGCAGTGCTGCCAACACTTCGTTGCGTGAAAACGCTAAATCAGCCTTTGAAAAAAGCTAGAAATAGCTAGAAATGTTTCTTCTTAGCTAAAAAAATCCGTTGAAATATACATTTTTTTTATATTGGTTTATTTTAATATTTTGGATGATTTCATCAATGACTTCCATCTTCATCATCTTGGTTTATGTAGGCTTCATTGGTCCCTATCTTTCTCAAACATGCTGCTGGTAATTTGTAATCGTGGCAGCATTTTTCTTGGCGGCGTAAACCGTATCTACAAAGCTGGCGCCTTAAAAATTGTGAAATACTTTCTTAGCAATGGTCTAAAACACGATTCGTTAGACTTCACAGTGAAAAACGATAAGACTGAATGCTCGTTTGGCTAATCGATGTTTTTTGCCATTCAAATGAAAAAAGACTATTCGTATGAAAATGTGGCATCATAGAGCATAAAAATACACGAAGTTACCAGATGTTTCAAAAATATAACGTAAAGCTAGTTTTCTTGGAAAATCGCTATAATTCCCGCTAACCACTATATCACAATTTATCCCGCATTTCCTTGTTGCAACCCACTATATCTAGTGGGAAAATAGCTAAATTGGCAACACTGGGTATGAGATGAAAAAGGTAATTGTTCTCCTGCTGTCAAATGGTATGGGATTTTTTCTCCTGATGCCAAAATTGTATGGGATTTTTCGCTCTATTTTGTTACGCGTATACGAGTAAAACTGTGAGCGAATTTAATCCACTCTTAACCCACTTAAGCCATTATTAAAAGGCCGTATTGAAACAGCTGAATAATTTGATTTGAACCGTTGAAAATAATACTGCTTGTAAAATAATACACTTGTAGCGCGATTCTATCCCCCAAACTGCGAAAACACGCTTGAAAGCCATATAAAAATACTAGCGGCTCAGTGTGACCAGTTGTGAACTCCCTACGGTTACACTGTAAAGAAAAAAATCCGTTAAAAATTCAATTTTTGAATCAAAGCAAGCAGGAATGTATTATTTGTGAGCGCTGTGGCGCTGGAGAACGACATGGCACAGATAAACCAACGCAATATTGGATAAATCCGTTTTTGCTGAACAGAAAATGCAATCAACTATTTCTTAATCCCAATTTATCCCCTAAAATTTGATAACAATTCCTTTTTCTCGACAGCCTTCATTAATTTAATTACCTATGTTGTCGTCATAAATTCTCCATATGTATATCTTGTTTGGTTTTTGTTTTTTGCACTGTGTTGTTATGGTACACATTCATGCGCGCAACATTAGTTTTAAATCTATTTGATTTAAAAATCAAGGGCGCAAGACAAATACCACAAATACCATGAAATACTTTTCCAGCATATATCGGCGTGTTTGCTTGGTAATCTGAGTACTGATTTCGAACTGACCCTAGCAAACACATTTCGAATTTAACATTTTTTTTAGCGGTTTTATACGAATATGAATACGGATATGATTCTGTTTGCAAGCACAGATCGGATTTTCGGATCTCGGCACAGCCCTTTAACCATAAATATACCGATGAAATATGTAATTAATTAATGTGCAATAAAACACATATTGATATTTATGTGCGATAAGTGAAATCTATCGGCGCATTATTTAAAAAACGACAATTGCGCCGAAATTCGATTTTTCAATTGTTATTTCAAAATGATTATCACAGCATTGGTTAAAAATATAATTTCTGCGGCATTAATTTTAAAAATAATATTAAACCATAAGGTTAAACCAACGGAAACGGTATCACAGAGACAGCTATCGAATAAGTTGCAGCCCTGCCGAACAGCTGTTTGTATAGCGAAGAAGAAGAAGAAAATTAGTCATCAAACAAAAAAACCAAAATTCAAAAGACGAAAGACGAAATTCGCAGAAAAATTCAGCAGATTCCACCCATTTTGGTGCGTAAGCCTATTGAAAGTATAAAATGAATCGC
Organism: Drosophila algonquin; assembly: GCA_035041765.1. Lineage (NCBI taxonomy): Eukaryota > Metazoa > Arthropoda > Insecta > Diptera > Drosophilidae > Drosophila > Drosophila algonquin. Next base: position 100,068 of record JAWNKY010002243.1, on the reverse strand, counting down.
CTATTTGGACGCGGTAAGCCCAAGGAGCCGGGACCAAGCCTAAACGACTGCATTTCGGGCGTAAGTAGAACAAATATGCAGACAATAAACAAAGAAATGACGACATTTGTAATTGCCCGAACAGGTCGATGCTCGGGCCAACAACATCGACGAGAAGATCGCCAAGCTGGAGACGGAGCTGCGCAAATATCGCGAGCAATTGTCCAAGATGCGCGAGGGACCAGCCAAGAACTCCGTCAAACAAAAGGCCCTGCGAGTGCTCAAACAAAAAAAGCGTAAGTGCAGGAACACATAGATACATAGACCTACAACCTTTTGCAATTATTGGTGTTTGGTGTGTGGCCCTCAGCTATGAACAGCAGTCGGAATCTCTGCGCAACCAGTCGTTCAACATGGAGCAGGCCAACTATGCCGCGCAATCACTCAAGGATACTCAGGCCACGGTGGCTGCCATGAAGGATGGCGTCAAGCAGATGAAGACCGAATACAAAAAGATCAACATCGATCAAATTGAGGTGGAGTCTCATTTCCTTATGGGTAACATATAAAACGTTTGCTAATATTGGTTTTCTTCCTGCAGGACATCCAAGATGACATGGCCGACATGTTCGAGCAGGCCGATGAGGTACAGGAAGCCCTGGGCCGCACCTATGGCATGCCCGAGGTGGATGATGATGATTTGCAGGCAGAACTGGATGCCTTGGGCGATGAAATGGCATTAGACGATGACTCTAGCTATTTGGACGATGTGGTCAAGGCACCCGAGGCCCCAAGCCGTGAGCCAGGCGCCGACAGCATCGTTCCGGGAAAGGTTTGTGTCTTGTGTCTAAGCGAGCGACTGCGTTGATGAGCTGACATTTTGATGAATCTTTTATAGACCCCCACTGGTATCGAGACCGATGAGTTTGGGCTGCCCAAGATTCCAACATCCCTGAAGACCACGTAGAGAAGGAGCTGCAGGCGTCACTCGATTTTCCATACAGTTTCAGGCACGCTTTGTACATTATATCCAAAATATGTATGGTTGGATCCATCAAAGATTTCACTTAAGTTTCGATTTTGTATGCATTTTCTGTTTTTTTTTTTCAATAAATAGCCGGTAAAAACAAACTCCAGCTAACCAGATCATGTTTCATTTTGAATAAGGAAATCAAAACCTAGATCCAGAATCTGTTTGCGAGCGGATCGCACCTCCCGCCCCAGAATGAAGAAAACAGTTTCTGAGTGTCCCCTGCTCGCTCTCTTCCTCTGTGTAAGCTTTGGTTTCAATCATTTCTAGCGACTAGCTTTCAAACTGTATTAGCTTAAGTAAAGCATAAGCAAAAAAGAGCGGATTTCAATGAAAGAGAGCCAGAACCACTAGGTTTTGGTGGAAATATCGCTCATACGAACGGTATTCCGTACTCTTTCGCGAGAGAGCTTTTGCAATGCAGTCACATTGCAACTGCAGCCAGCACTCTCTTAACGTCACACACACACACACACTCTCGCCTTTCAGCCTCGCTCAAACGTAGATGCTCTCTCTCCCTCGCTCGCTCGCTCTCTCTCTGCATGAGCATGAACGAACCTGCTCATGAACTTGAGCAAACGCGCGCGTGTTTCTCTGCCGCCGCTGTCCGAGTGTGTGTGTGTGTGTGTGTGTGTGTGTGTGTGTGTGCGTGTGCGCGCGCTGTCTCTGTCTCTGTCTGCGTCTCAGTGCAGTCCCTCAGTGTTGTGTGCAAAAATAAAGCGTTCGCGTTCGCCGTTTAGTTGTCTTTTGACGGCTGGCTGTAACGGACGCAATTTTCCCCTCAAAACCAAAAACAAAAAAAAAACGCTAAACAAATTTACAGAGAAAAACCTTCGCTTTTCAACAACAGCAAAACAAAAAAAAGCACCAACAACAAAAATCAATTGTTAAAACGTAACTGTAAAAGCGTGTGTGCCTCCACCCGCGCCCCCCCCACCTCTCAACTGCCACTGCCACTGCCAGTGTCGTCGCTAATTAAACGATTTGCGGTGGAAAATATCCCCCGATCAAAAGTGCAATCCTCAACCGATCCGATCCGAACCGATCCGAACCGATCGATCATCAAAATGCGCTACCGAAGATCCGCGGGTTAATCTTCAGGATTAAGTGAACCTTTTTTTATTGTCACAAGAATGCTACAGCAAGTTGGCAGCTAAGGAGAGTCTCCTGGTGGTCCCCTGTCCCAGACCCACAACCAGACCCACAACCGACCCAACCATCAACAATCAATCAGTCAATCAGTCAATCAATCAACCAACAAGTGCCTGAAAGTTTATCCAAATAAATACATACATAAATATTTGCATAAACAACAACGTTTTTTACATACTTTTTTTTGTGCAAGTGGAAACAGTTCTCAAGACATAATAACTAAATAACCAATAAAAACTTGAAACATTAATTGTTGCATTACATTTGATTTGCTGCCGAATGCTGAAACATAATGGATACACCGCCAATTGGATTAATTTTGCTTGAGATGGTAAGATATCACACATACACACACACATACACACACACATACACATATGCATTTCCACGAGAACTATTTCGGTGTAGATCGCTCATACGCAGCGTTGCATTCGGGCGATTCGACTCAATTGCAGGGGGAGTTGCGGCCAGCAGTCGCCCCGCCGAATGCAGGAAGCGAATGGCTTGCAAAAAAAAGAGCTTTTTATATTTCTATTTCGTCATCGGCTGTCGGCTGTCGGCTGTCGGTCATACATAAATGCATGCGGCTAATATATACAATATTTATGGTTTATAGATAAAGGGATCCAGCATAGATATGGGAGTGCATTGGATTCTTAGGATACAACTAAAATACCCCGTAAAATCGAAAGACAGCAACTACATTCGTATAATATAGAAATATTTATATTACTATCAAAAGCTCTTCTTTGTTTGACTTTTCGAGTATTTCCTATATTGTGCTATGTTGTGCCTCAGTGTCAGTTTTTCTCTTCAAAATTTCAACACAAAGGGAAAACCTTCGAAAGCCTAGTCCCGATTTTCTTTCGATCTTTCGATGACTAATGTCGACTTTTTGACTTTTTCTGGAGTTGCAGAACTTTCGATATTGCAAGACTGTCAATTTTTTTCCATTGAATTGGATTGGATATTCTTCTAGAATTTGAGACCTGTCCATCCGTCCGTCCGTCTGTTCCATGGCCCAGTTAAGACCTAAATGAACAGAATTCGATGCCAAAAGGCAAGAAACGATCGGCGAAAACTGCCATCAGCAGCAAAATAAATTATGCTTTATTTTTTATTGCATTAACATGTCAATCAGCTTCATTTTTGGGCTTCGTCTTCGACTTGGCCAAACCAAGTCAATAAACAAATCCGAGATGTGGCTGAGATTTGCAAGTCAAAATTATGCATGCGACCTTCGAGAGGGTAGGGTCGATAAATAACGCTGACCCCTAGACCCTTTCCAATCCCTACCAATCGCAAACCAATCGCAAACCGATCCCAACCGATCCCAACCGATCCCTTGACATCTGTCAGAGGTAATACCCGCACAGCGATCAGAATTACTGACCAGCCTCACCGCAAATACATTTCCCCATTCCCATGGCCCGAAAATAAAACCCGAGGCAAATTAAGTTCATTATAATACAAAAAGAACAAAAACAGAGGAAAAAGATAGCCCTGAGTTGCCCAGTGATAAGAGATACCCTCTTCTCTTCCCTTTTGGGTCGGGACTCTCATGATCCACGGTTCCAATCACACAAATATTTATGATTATTTCTAATGCTCAATCCCTCTAAGAGAGAAAGAGAGAAAGAGAGAGGGAGAACTAAACTCAGATAGGCAGAAAGAGAGGTAAAGCATAACAAAAGCGATAGAGAGAGAGAGAGAGAGAGAGAGAGAGAGTGAGGGAGGGAGAATCGAAAACGTTTGCAAAGGCAATGAACGCGAGCTTTTGGCGTTTTCTTCCGATAACGGGCACTACGTACACCACACACAGATACAGATACACACAGATACACACACACACACTCACACATATACAGACAGGGGCAAGTTCGCTCAGTTTCGCGTCAGTTCAGTTCAGTTAGTTCCCTCCCATGTCGCATGACCCTGGCCTGCTATTGAAGCTCTAGACACACTCGGAGGCCAATACAAAGCGCAACCATTCAAAATAGTAGCATGCGAGTATGCGAGTATCTAAGTATCTAAGTATTATCTATACAGAGAGCAGAGCGGCAAGCAGACACACTACACATGGACATGAGATACTCTCCAGTCTAGCAATAGGTGCTGCTGCCTGCCTGCCGCCTGCCTAAAATGGAGCTACAAGATATGAGCCCCCCGTTTTGGATCCTGGGAAAGGAAGATCCAGATGCCAGATGCCAAATCAACGAGTAACATTAAGCATACGACCTATGGGATGAGGTCAAAGGATTCTTCTAGCAAAGCACATCAATCATACGACCTGTTGTTGGACATTGCTCAAAATGTAGGGCAAACATCCATTGACTTGGCTGGGAACAGAACCTGCAAATTCCTTGGCTAGTGATTAGCTTCGCGCTTCGCACTGTTTCGTTATCTCCGTTGGCCTAGTGAGAATAATACCTACATATAATGCTTGCTTCCACCACCCCACCCCACCCCACCCCACGCCAACTTCTGGCTCCAGTTGCAGCCCATTCAAGACCATTCATCGGAGTGATTTACGTAGTAAATTCTCCAACGAAACCCCCATAAAACCTGGCCAAAGGCAAAGCAAAACCTAAGCCAAGAATCGCATTCCCCCCGCTGATATTTTGTTTGATAACCAACCCCTCCCCGCTCTCCCAAATGCGATTGATTAGGTTACAGCAGAACACAGCGCGGGGCAACCTTAGACAAAATCAAAAGAAATCCACTCGACGATGGCTTAAGATCCAACCAATTGTGGAAATATTTGTTGAATGCTGCTTCGGCTGTGGCTGCTGCTGCTGCAGCCTTGGTGTTGGGTCGGGGGGGGGTTTTTGGGGGTTGTCTTTGGGGCCGCCGACATCTAAACTAGTTCTAAAAGTTATGTTATTAAAAATATGAATATGAAGCATTGGAGGAGCGAAACAACAGCAGCAGCCAGCAGATGCTTCGTGCCGATGTATCTCACAGATACACAGATACGTAGATGGCTAACCTTAAGTCACGTTTGGTTTTCTGTAGGTCTGCGGCCGCGTACTACGTTGTTTTGTTGGCATTCTGCGGCTGCTGCTTGCTGTTTGCTCTTGCGTCTTGCGGCAAGTTCAACCAAAACATTGACGAAAAACCCAGCCGAAAGCACATACTGCTGCCTCAACTTGATCTCCCTCTCACACTGCCCCCCCCCCCCATTGTGTGTGGGGGGGGTATAGTAGATACAATTCGGCACATTGACGAGGTTCAAGGCGAAAAGACCCACAAAACGGAGCGCGGAGCGTTCGACTCCGGCAAGGCCAAGTGCAAGTCCGAATCGTGGCTCTCGGTTGCTCGTACTCGTACGTTTTCGTTTTCGTTTTCATTTTCGTTTATGAATATAATATGTTTTAATTATGCATTTTCTGGGGGCTCAAGAGGCACGAAAGAAGCCGCAGCAAAAAACCATGACAAACATTTACCGAACGTACATACATACATACATACATACATATGTACATATTTCTTGTCTTGTGTAGGCCTGAAATGGCAAGGGCTTTGCCACCTTCCCCCTCCCCCTCCCCCTCCGCAAACCACAGCACGTGCCCAACGCCAGCGAGGCTGCCAGAGACCAGAGATTAATCAAAAAGCCAAGTAACAATGAAATGTGTCAACTGCCTGACATAAGCGACTGAGTTGATACCCTTTCCCCTTAATCGTTGCACAAAGGGAAGGGAATTTACATAGAGTTTGTACACCAAAATCTCAAAAGAATTGCTTGGCTTTTTGAAGGGAAAGAACAACTGAAATGATCTGGTCACACAGTTTATTCCTTGACAATCGAAATTTCATTGATTTCTAGAATTGCAATACCCTTACTAAGGAATGAATACCCTTTCCATAGTTTAGGGTGCACTGTACAGAGAGACCTTTTTTGAGTCATAAATCTGATCAAAAAAGCTCTTGACACTCCACTCCACTCTCCACTCCCCTCCACTCCTCTCCAGTCTGTCCCCCCGTCTCATGAGCAAGGAAATCAAATTCAGTTTCAGATTGAGACGCGCAAAGCGACACGGCAAATGCCAAGCACACAGCACACAGCACACACCGCTCTCCGTCTTACCCACACCATTGCCGAAAAAATCATGACCTTCCACAATGCCAGCAGCAGCAGCAGCAGCAAGCAACAGTTGATTCTCCCTCTGCTCTGCTCTGCTCTGCCTTGTGCCTTTGCCTTCGCTCTGCCACGGCTTCTGCTTCTGCTTCTGCTACTTGCTCTGCCCTCTGTCGACGTCGCGAGCTTTTTTGGCAATGCGTGAGCGAGACGACACACACATGCGCGCAGGCAGCCAGGCAGCAGGCAGGCAGCAGGCAGGCAGCAGGCGGCAGCGAAGAGTGCGCTGCTCGAAAATAAGGCCAAGGTGACTCACCTTGATTGAGACCGAATGAGCGGCGGCGGCAGAAACGAAAAGTAGAAGCCGAGCAGAGCAGAGCAGAAGAGAAGTGCCGTGCCGTACCAACACCTTTTTCAATGACCTTGCCCAAAAAAAAAAAAAAAAAAAAAGAGCTTTAAGCATAATAATTAAATAACATGAGCGCGTAGAACCGAACCTAAATCAGGCTTCGCTTCGAAAACGAAACCGAAAAAATGCTCAAGTCATTGCCAAAAAGCGAAACACCACACACCGCGAGAGAGAGAGAGAGAGAGAGAGAGACGAGATGAGACGGAACCAGATGTGTTGTGGATACACCAGATACCGACAGACAGACAGACAGAGATAGCCACAGACTTGATGGATACCCCCCCCCCCCCCCCCCCCCCCCCAAACCCGAGCAGCCTGCTGGCAGAGGTCAACGCCAGGATCAGTGTCATTGCTTCTGACGACGGACGACGGACGACGGCAGAGCGTGCATTGACGCCCCGCCGCCGGTGCTTCGGGTACATTCACTTTAGCGGCGAATCAACAAAAGTTTGCTCTTGGCTGCGATTCTGTGAAGTGAAGGCTAGAATTTAATCAACCGAATTCCAGTTGTATAATACGTCCAAGGGTTCAAGGAACCCCTGCACCCCACGCCCCTGGCCATACAGTGGAGCCCAAAAGTTCGTCCTTCAAGGCAGGTTAAAGGAGAGCAGTGACCTCCGCCAAGAAGTCTGCTTAGGCTTCTAGAATCTAGATGATGGAATATAAACGGAATCTCGAAAGGAGTCCGAAATCAATGAAGAACATTTCTCGAAAATATGCAAATTCTTTTCGAATTTCATCATCAATTGAAATTCTGGGCAATTCTATACCCCCTAAATGGTTTCTCATCTCTGCTTACCTTCGAAATGCATAATAAATACAAATTCCACCAACAATTTGCAACCTGCAACCTGCAACCTGGATTCAAGATTAAGAATTACTCAACGAACTCTTCTGCCCCTCTAATATATGTACTATAATATTATGAAAAGATCCCAAGGAACCGCATAATAATAAGAATAAGAATAAGAATTCCCCCTCATAACAGCCGCATTCATTGCTAATCCCATTGCAATTTACAGTTGCCTTCGGTATCGAACAGTTTGAGCAGCACTCGGAGCTTTCTAGTTCTTGTCAAACGGGCAACACGTGCCGCACTAAGCACTCAAGGCTCCGCGAATGCAGTTTGAGATGCATTCTGAGCGACAAATAGCGCGCGCCTATCTCAATAGCCCCCAAACATGCACTAACACGCACGAACATGCACATGTGTGTGCGCGACATGCGCGCGTAAAATAAAAACAACACTCGGCGTTTAGCCTTTGTAGAGGTCTTGCAATGCACCTCGAAATGCACACACACACACACACACATAAACACAAACGCATAGATAGATAGATAGAGAGAGAGAGAGAGAGCAACACAACTCCCGCGCTTTTACAAATACACAGAGAGAGAGAGAGAGAGAGAGAGAGAGAGAGCCGCTTTGCCAGTGAAAGAGAGCAGAGCCAGAACAAGCAAAAAGAAAAAAGCTAAATTTAGTTCAATGAATTCTCTTACTTGCACTCTCCCGCTCTGTTTGCGCCTCTCTCTCTCGCTCTCTCTCGTCAGTGTATTTTTCTCTGTTATTGTTGGGGCTGCAGTGCATTGACTACCAAAGCAGCGGCAGAAGGCGGCGGGAGGAGTGGGGGCAGAGGCACAGAGACAGAGACAGAGACCAGCGTCGCAGCCAGTGATGGAGCACGTTACTCCACTCGCTAATGATGATAATGATGTTGCTGGTCTCTCGCTCTCTCTCTTTCTCTCCACCTATGTCTGTCTCTCTCTTGCGTTCCGTTTCTGCAACTGCAATGATGATGATGACGATGACGACGACGACGACGACGACGACGATGGTGATGGTGATGATGATGATGACGATGGTTATCGAAGGTCTTTCACCCGAACTCGGTCATTGGCGTACATTTGTGTGCTGCCGCTGCCGCTGTCTCTGCTCTGCTCTGCTTCTGCTTCTGCTCTGGTGCAGCTGCAGCACAGCACTGTGCTGCGCTTTACTGCTTCTGCTGCTGCTGCTTCTGCTGCTGCTGCTGCTGCCCGCAAATCCAGAGCTTTTCAAAGTGTACATGTCGCAATTTCTTAAGAAAGTTCAATTACCCCAAACAATCAGATTTACTGTCTGTTTTTTTGATGCATACACTCGCCGTCGACGGCGACGCTGGCCGAGACGCTGCACAGTGGGTCATTCGCGGTGGCAGTGGTAGAATCGATCCGATGGAATACTTCTATCCGAAATTGAAAGGGGGGAAATCCTGGAGACCATCTGCAACCATCGCAGTGAAAATCTTTATACATACTTATGTACATATGTACATACATACATACAGATATACATATGTATGTACTAACTTGAAAAACCATCTCTCCTTCTTCTCCTTCTTTTTGTTGAATTATTTGGTTTTGCTTTTTGCTTCTCCCATCGTACCACAGTTTTGCCATGCCCTTGTGCAGATGGCGCCCACCGTGCAGCTGCTCGGTTCATTCGCTTTTCTCGCTGTCGCCGTCGCTGCCGTCGAAGTCGCTTCAGTTCAGTTGTTGTTGCTGCTGCTCCGCCGCTCTGCCGCTCTGCCGCTGTTGGGTTGCAGTTTTCTAATGTTGCATGGCATGTTGGGAATGGGCATGGTTTGGTTTGTTCGGTTCGGTTCGGTTCGGTTTGCTGGGCCCCATAGTTACGAGCAGCACCAGTGGATGTGGCACTGGCAGTGGCAGTGGCAGAGGAGGAAGAAGAAGCTGCTGCCGCTGCTGCCGCTGCTGCTGCTGCTGCTGCTGCTGGCGAGGCCTGTTGTTGGCTAGTTTTATGGCGCATCTTCAAATGTTTGGCTTGCAGTTTCGCATCCCTCTCTCTCTCTCTCTCTCGCTAGCTTTCTGCCGCTCCTCATGTTTATTTGCGTCTCTGCTGCATTCAATTTCAATAAGAAATGTTGCTGCTGCACTCGGATTCGGAATCCGATTCGCTTTTGTTTTGTTTTTTGGCCAAAGATTGGCCCCCTCCCCCAGCTGACCAAAATGCAGATCAGAATCGCCATCGGAGAAGGCGGAGGAGGGGCGTACCCGAACCCAATGCACTTTCCCTTTGACCGAATCGAAAGGGATTGCAAAGAGGCTCTGAACTTTTACTTTGTCCAGATCCCACCCCAGCCCACCCCAGCCCAGCCCACCCTCTGGCTCGAATCAACTGTACAATCTATGAATACAAGAAAGAGAGAGAGAGCAACAGTCGGGGGAGAAACCGAATAGAGGTGCTATGCATGTTGTAGAATCTCTGAGAATAGAATCAAAAGAGAGACTCTCCGAATACTCTAACGGACGGATATGCCAACCCCGAAGATATGAACACCCCATTGATTGATAGATGAATCTTTTGGAGTCGCACCTTCCGATGAGCGATGATATGTACAATTCCCTGCAGTCCACACCCAAATGATGGCTCGCATTCCTCCCTCCCTCCCTCCCTGTCCTCTTTCTTCAGCTCCTTCCTTTATTTTCTTTTGCACATTTCTGCAGATCATTTCAAATTTGCCAGCAATTTCCCTGCCATCCATCCATCCATCCATCCATCCCACAGGTAATCCATAATTTCCAAAAAAGAAAAAACAGAAAAGAAAAAACACATTACTGCATTGGATCCAGCGCCACCCCCTCCACAGTGCCCTCCCCCCTCCTGCCAGTGGAAACTTTCAAACAAGTTTAGGACTTGGCTTTGGACCTGGTCGGAGAGGCCTCTTGGCCAGAGACCAAGTGCCAGTGCCAGTGCCAGTGCCAGTGCCTGGCATCCTCATCCTCGGGCCCCAGGAATTCCGTCCGTCCGTCCGTCCGTCCGTCCGTCCGTCCGTCCGTCTGTCCGTCCGTCGCGTCGACACATTTACTTTGGTTTGGCGATTTCGATTTTTGTGTGTTTCGTTCGGGTTGATCTTCTCCGCTCTGCAATTTTCCCAGTTGGCCATTTTTTCGGCTGTTTTTGTTTCTTTTGGCTGCATTCTTTTTTTTCAATGTCTTAGCCCGCAACTTTCGTTGCTGCCATATTTTACTTTTTTTCCTTTATTTTTATTTGCTTTCAATGACAAAACTTGCTTGGCCTGCAGTCGCTGCGCTGCTGGCGGCGCAGTTGGCGTTGCGACTGCATTTCAAGCTGCGAGCTGCAGTTGCAGTTGCAGTTGCAAAAATGCAAGTGGAATTTGGGATTTTATTTTTCAATAAATCGATGACTGTTCATCAGAATATATTTCGAAATTTTGCTTTTAATGGGGAACAGGGAAACAACAAAATGTCTCCCAAAATTGGCTCCCCCCCCCCCCCAAATACCGAACTTTTTTCGTGTTAGTAAAAAGTGAAATTTCACTCAAAAAAGTTACTCAATCCGAAACCAAGAAAGAAAAGAAAAACCCACACAAACTGCATTTGTTTTAACAATTTTTGTGTTTTTTTTTTATTATTATTTTTGTTTGGGTTTTGTTGTTGTTTTTGTTGCTGTTGTTGGTTTTTTTTTTGGGTGCATTAAACGGCAAATTGTTTAATTTCGTTTCGTTTCGTTTCGATTCGTGGGATCAACGGAAAGTGCGTTGATCTCTCGGCAAAAAGTGAATGAATGCAAACGGTGACGTCGCTGCTGCCTGCTGCCTGCTGGCGTTGCGTCGCTGCGCTGCTTGTGTGGGTGGGCGGGCGTCTGCGTCGACGCTGCCCGCTGCCTGCTGCCTGCTGCCTGCTGCCTGGTTACGTTATGGATGCTGACGCTGCTTGGAAATAGCTCAAAATGTGACTAACAATTAATAAATAATTAATAAAACAGCTTTTGGGGCAATGATTCTGTTCATTCATGCGCCTTGAGGCATGCCCCGAGGTTCAGGGAACTTTCTGGGAATCAATTCAGTTTGCTCTTTCGCCTTCTCTCCTTGGATCGCTTACTTTTTGGCTTACTTTCACTCTATTCGGACTCCAGATTAAATCCCATCCATTTCCATTACAATCCCAGAAAAAACCAAAACCCCATTGAGCCACACACCCGAAATTCCCGTAACTCTGCTCTGGGATTCTGCTCCCTCTCCTTCTAGCGCGAAAGCAAAAGCGAAACAAAAAATTCGCAGCCGTTGTTGCTGCTTTTGCTGCACTCGCTCCTTTCTTCACGCTGTATCTCTCTCGCTCTCTCTCTCTCTCTCCCTCTGTCTTTCTCTGTCATGCTCCATCCATATCCCTCTCTCGCTCTCTCTCAATCTCTCTCTCTCTCTTTCTCTGGCTGCGAGTGTTCGTGTGAACTCTGCTTTTGACCGACGAGGCAATGTTGTTCGTTGACCTTTCTCAAGTGTTGTTGCCATGAAAGGAGTGCGGTGCGATGCGGTGCGGTGCGGTGCGGCGGGGGGGTGCACGCTGGAGGCGTAAGTAAGTTGTGGGCGCTGCTGCTGCTGCTGCTCTCTTTCGCTTTTGTTTCATATTTCGGCAGCGTTTCCTTGGTCATTAAACTCTTAAATGCAACGACCTTCCTTCCACTGTGTGTGCGCGCGCGATCGACAGCGACGCGACGCGACGCGACGTCGACAGTAGCCGTGGCAGTGGCAGTGGCAGCGACACCAACACCGAATTTCAATTGAAGTCTGAAGCCTGAAAAGCTCTTTCGATTTCGATTGCGATTTCGGTTTCAGTTTTGTCTTTTGTCTTTTGTCTCTTGTTTCATGCTTTATTTTGTTGTTTCGGTGCGTGAAGGAGTAGGAGGAGTTAATCGTTTTGGACAGAAGTGTAGCGCGGGGTTGAGGCCACAGTTTTGTTGTTTTGGCCAGGTTAGTGCCTTGGAGCTGAGGATTGAACCTGCGCTGCCAGTGGTGTGGGGAGTGAAGGTTTCGCTTCGGAAGCGGATTCTTCGTTGTTGCGAATTCAGGCCTTTGAACGCTTCAGTGAGGTCAGGGATGAGCTCAATGCTGAAGGATTTTTCGCTTATGGGAGGGAGGAGGGTTTTTCAAGTCAATGCAAGCGAATGACCTTATCTGTACCCCAGAACGCATTGCACTCGAATGGTACTCGAATTTAGATATAATCTATCTATTATCTACATATTTATCTACATATATGTATGTATGTATGTATATTTATCGTTCTTTTATTTGGGAATTTGTGGGAGTTTCTTAAAAAAACAATCATGAAACCCCCGAACGGGCGTCGGGTTATTGTCCCTCGATTTTCAGTTTACTTCCAGTTGCCCCCCACCCCACCCCACCCCACCCCACCGTATTTTGAGTCAGAAAAAATTACCTCACAAATTGTGAACTCTTAATATTTATGAGTAATTTCGCACAATGAAAAGTAAAATTTGCAGCAACAGCAACAGCAACAGCAACAACAACCAGTAAAAACTCTCCCATGCCATAATTTTGCGGTATTTGCACTTTTGGCGTTAAACAATTTGAATGAAAGCAGAGCGAAAGAGAGCCACAGCCATGCAATACATTTGCTCTTAGGCTGAAGAGAGCCGCCGCAGCAGTCGCAGCAGCCGCAGAGTGAGCTAAGAGTAAACGGTAAAGGGTTAAGCACACACACATACGGTGGTTCCCATGCAAAAGCTTTCCGCTCAAGCTTTGCTGAGAGAGAGAGATCCAAAGAGAGTGCAGTGCTGCAATTGCAAGTGCGCGATCTGTCTTGCTCTCTATCTCTCTCTCCCTCTCCCGCTCTATTACTGTGTGTGCTTTACTGTAAATGAATTGTTGTTTCGTCTTTCTTCTTCGTTGTTGCTGCTGCTGCTGCTGCTGCTCTGCTGCTCTGCTGTTGTTTTGCATTGCACTTTTGCCGGGCGCGCTTTTACACAAGTTTTTCGTCTAATGCTGCCTCTGCATGGCTGTGTGTATTCGTGTGTGTGTGTGTGTGCGCGAGAGAGAGAGAGAGAGAGAGAGACTAACTTGTTTTTGTTGCCATCGTCGTCGTCGTCGTCGTCGTCGCATTCGACTTTTTCAATGAGTCAATCCTTGAAATGTTGACTTCCTGATACGCATATGACTATTGAACAAGTTTGCTTTGTTAGACTTTTTGAAGGTTGCGTATTTAATACAGACACACACACACACACACACACACACACACACACACACACACACACACACACACACACACACACACACACACATATGTAGAGTGCACATGGCGCACAGAAGCGAGAACACACATGCACTCTGCCTGCCTGCCTGCCTGCCTGCCTGGGGCACCACGTACTTAGTAGAGGCACATCAATTTTCGTCGCAAGATGTGCCACCAATTTTCGCCCCCCTGCCAGTTGTTGTGTACCCTGTAATTGCAGGGCATTAGGGGTACTATGGAACTATGGGGTGATACGAATTAGAGATGAAGACTTGAATCGTCCCTGAACATCTGTCTCTTACAGGGTATATCCATGGTCGTTTCTTATCTTTGCTTCACTTGTTTTTCCTCGGCATTTACAGTTTAGCCAAGAACAATGGGGCAGCCTAGTGAGTGATCAGACGACATCTCACAATGGCAGGTCTCTCCGTACCCCAATACCCCTCCACTGTTCACTATCCGCTATCCACCATCCACACCATCCACACCATCCACACCATCCATACCATCCATTATCCATTATGCATATGGCTGTGTCTCGTGTCGTCTGACGATCTGCCATTTCTTGATCGCACTTCTTATGGCAGCTACGGCATAATTTTTCCATTCAACAGGGAGTCTGCTTATGTTTATCTTAATTCCATTAATTTAATTAGAATGCATTCTGAAAATGTGTTGAAAATGTTTTCCAAGAATTTGCATATTGATTATATTATAGTGTCTCAGGGTCATTGATTTCCCATGGTCCAACCTTAGCCTCAACAATGGGCCCTCGAAACATAAGTTACACACAAAAACACAAAACACACAACATACGCCGCGTGTGATGATAATTCGGTAATGGCTCCTAAAAGGGCATTTTCCACACTACCAAAAACAAAATCAATTAACAAACTTCTTTAAATTGAATATTCGGAGGGGTCACGTGGCGTATGTGTAACATTTGAATGTATGGTGTGAGAGAATGGAACAAAGACTGAACCCTTTCCTAGAAGACCTTCTTCCAGCCATAAAAGCTTCTCTCCCACCCCTTCAAAGTGCGCCCCTTTTTCTCTATTTCTCTCTTCATCTCCTGTCTGAAGTCCCTGACAAATTTCAAGTGTATTTTCCGATTAGTCACACATAATGAGATAATGTATACCCTAGAGATATGTTAGCCCATTAAGCGGTTTCTTTGCACCTACGTGGAGCGTTGAAAAGACGGCCAGACGGCCAGACGGCCAGACATCGGCCAGACGTTGACTGAAACTACGGCAATTGCATAGAAAAAGAAAACTACAAAAATAAAGCATAACAAATAACAAAATATATTTTTTAAATATTGTATGTACATATATAAATAAATACGTTTATTTTCACGTACAGCACAGAAAGAGACAGACAGAGACAGAGAGAGAGAGAGAGAGAGCGAGAGGCGAAACGAGACGAGACGCATACACAATTACAACAATATTCGCTACGCCCTTGGTGAGAGGGTGATGGGCAGGGGGTAGAGGGGGTAGAGAGCTACCTGTAAAACCAACAACAACAACAATACATATACATATGTATGTATGTATATGTATATGTATGTACATACCCTACACCCCACAGACATTTGTGCGGCATTAGCGACTGTCTAGACCCCGAAAGCTAAAGCTCTGCTGACCTTAAACTTGAATCGGAAACACACACAGCAACAGCAACAGCAACAACAAAGGCGAAACAACAGACGAAAGAAGAAGCAGAAACAGCAGAAGAAGCAGCAGAGAAGAAGAAGGTTACTAAGTTTTATTTGTTTTTTAGTTTTATTTTGTGGTTACAACAGAAACAACAAACAGAAACAATAGCAAAAACTAAGGTTAAAATTTGCCCAGTTGCTGGATGGTGACTAAGCTTAAAGCGCTGCTAAAAACAAGGACAAATCATGAAGAATCAAGAAGAAGAATTTACACAGTAAAATTAAAGGAGGTTTGACCTTGAGAAGCTTAACCCAGAAATAAGCCAGTTGCAGCCACACAGCCACCCAGCCACCCTGCCACCACCCCACTATGAAAGAAGAAGTTTATTTATTATTGAGAGCTTTTTCTGCGTCAGAATCGGAAGTGACTCTCGTAATAAATAAATAATACAAATAAATGAAATAAGTAAAAGATAAAAACAAACAAACAAACAAAAAAAAAACAAATAAAATGAAACAGAAAGAAGAAAAAGAAAAAAAACTAACGATCTTGAGCTTGGGGGAACGTTAATAATATTATATTTTGTTCAATGAAATATCATGTTGTTTTTGTTGTTGTTGTGATTTAAGCACGACTCTCGGTTATGTTCTCCACACACACACAGACACACACACACACACAGACACCTCATAGATATAGATATAGAAATAGACACCAACACCGACACCAACACGCATTGGGAGCTGCATACAAATTATAAAACCGAAAGCTTTTATTTTTTCTACAATTTTTATACGTTAGCCATGACAGTGTGAGAAGGTCACCACACACACACACACACACACACACACGCTAATGCTCACTTATACAAACTACAAAACAAAAAATCATATTTACGCAGTAAACGAGAGCGAGCGAGAGCGAGAGAGAGCGAGAGACAGAGAGCAAAAAGTCAAAGAGGCCGGCGCACTTGGCTCCTCTCTCTCTCTCTGTCTCTGTCTCTGTCTCTGTCTTTCCACCTGCCTGCCGTTTTACCCCCCTCCCCCTTTAATAGTTTTGCTCTCTCTCTAACGCATTTTGCATAGCAAAAAGCTTTCCTCTTCCATGATTTGCAGGCATCAAAAGCTTTGTTCTCTTTTAAGCTCAAATTCTATGCAGAATCGTTGGGAGGGTTGCGAGAGGGAGGGGAAGGGGAAGGGGCATGGCATGGCGATGCCTCCGAGGGCTGTTCTGGAAAACAGGATAATCGATATAACCTTAAGATCAATGAAGGATCCCCCGACCCCGAACCAACTCTGAGATTCCATGCTTTGATTTTGGATCAAAGAAACTCTTTGAAGAAACCCTATCCTTGGTATAGCTTTGTTGGCCAATAAAATATTTGGCAGAGAATTTACGATCTGCAGCGCAGAAATGTTAACTGGAACAGCACCAAGCGTTGGCCATGCCATCAGCAGATCGGATTGGATCGGCGACTGCGATCAACCGGTTCCAGTCAGTGTCACTCGACTCGAATCTTTTTTAAACAATTCAAACTTATGCAGCAAATTAATGGTTATTTCATATTTATTGATTGGTTTCTCTGCTTTTTCTTTTTCTTTCGTGTCTGCGGTTCTACTTGCAGAGGCCGCACAGCAAGCCGACATAAGAGAGCGAGAGAGAGAGAGACACAGGGAGAGAGGAGGAGAGAGGACAGCGAGAGGAGGAAATCCGCACCCTACCGCACCGCACCCTAGCCCCCCCCAACCCCAGCCATCCGCAACCCTCCAATGCCCCAGCGGAGCTGCCAGCCCCATAAATGCGTGCCCCAAGCAGCAAACTGGGAACTGATGCAAATTTGGGCAACGCCAATGCCAATGCCAATGCCACTAAAACCCTGTACATCTATCGCATACGCTGTAAGATAAAATCGATCGTGTTCCCACCACCACCACCACCACCACCAGCGCCTGCAACTGCAACAACAACTGCAACAACTGCAACAATCAATCCCAAGTTACTCGCGTATCTGTGACCCACAACAACGAAATCGATCGGAAGACTAAAAACTAAAATGCGCCCGAGTGCGCCGCAAGCAAGCAAACACAATACCCAAATACACAGCTGCGATTGCAGGTGCAACTGCAACTGCAACGAGTGCAACAAGTGGCAACACCACCGCGGTGGGTGTGCAACCCCCACAGATCGGTGAACATCAACCCTTTGATAACTTTACACTGCCTTACGGATGATGATAACATCCGGACATTAATCAACATTAATCAAATCCAAATCCAAATCCAAGCTTAGTTCAATATACAAACAAACGAAATATACACAAAAAAGCAAACAAAAACAATCAAAATTTATATAGTTTTAAGGAAATATATATATATATATATATATACATATATACAAGATTGAAGAGGAGCCACAACATTCAAAAATCAACAAATATATTCACAGATTTCCAAGGAATCGAAGAGGAACACCAGAAACAATAATAAGCGAAAGGTGAGTAACGGACAAAGGAATAATAAACAAGAAAGGGTACAGGAGAAGTCCTTAAAAGCTTTCTATTTGGGAGAAAGTAGAAGAGAAAGTATAGAATCAATGGAACACTCAATAATATTTGAATACCCAAAACATTCCATGAGTCCATAAGGTCACCCGCTCTCGTAGAGAAATGCCAGTAAAAAAGTGTCAACATTCGCATAGAGAAGGAGCCCCCCTCCCACACACTCCACTCTATGGCGCATGCCGCACTCCCCGATCGAGAGACCGCACCCAAATCGAGAATCGAGAATCGATAACCGAGAATTCTCATTGCTAGCCACTCTCGCTCGAACTGGAGGGGGGAACCAGGAAGTGGGGCCCGCTCTTTAGATTCTGGACTAAACACACATGACGTCGGGGGCTGCGGCTGCGGCTGCGGCTGGGTTAATCAGAGATTGCGTATACGCACTGTGGTTCTGTGATTAGCAGCAGCAGACCCTGGAGAAATGTGAAGAGGAAAGGGTGGGAGGGAGGGAGGAAGGAAACAGAAACAGAAACAGAAAGAGAGAATGAACAACCAATATTTTGCATAAATGTTGAGCGGCCAAATGTCTAATTATAATTCCGCCTGCAGCGTGATCCGAGAAGGGGGCGGGGGGCGAGGCGGCAACAAATGGCAAAACTTGGCGCCACAGATGCCGCGCAGCAGCAGAAGCTGCGGGTTTTCCATTTGCTTTTCCTTTCTCGCTCGTTTTTGTTTTTTTCTCTTTCAAGTTTTCTTTCTTTCGCTTGAACTTGCAGTTTGTGGCTGGAAAGTGAAATAGTTGCAACAGCAGTGGCATGGGGCAGGGGCAGGGGCACAGGCAGGGCAGCTGCGGCTTGTATTGAATAATGAAAAACGAGTTTTCCGCCGCGCATGCGCATCATAACAGCAGCACCAACAGCAGCAGCAGCAGCAGCAGCAGCAACTTGAACGATGGCTGTGCATGCCATGGAAAAACCAAAAGAAAATCACTAGAGAAAGAGAGGCAGAGAGAGAGACAGAGAGAAGAAGAGATGTTGATGTTGTTGCTGTTGCTGTTGCCGTGGATGACGCGGGTGCCAGGCAGCGCAATGCTGTAATGTCTATCCCTCAAGTTGTTGCTCTCTGCTGCTGCTGCTGCTGCTGCTGCTGGTGCTCTGCTGTTCAATGTACTCGGATTTTCCAGTTGTAGTCTCTATTGGTCATGTCGTCTGACAGTATATACTCATCCCCCCAGAGGGTGCTATGATTATGCTTTGACTTTGGGCCGTTGCAAGGGTAAGGGTATCCACACACTTCGGTTCTCATGATGCTTTTCTCTGCTGCCACTGATGTTGCTGCTGCTGCTGCTGCTGCTGCTGCTGTTGTTGTTGTTGTTGTTCATAATAATTCTCGATGCCGCTGCAGTTTCTGTTTCTAATGTCTATGTTGCTGCTGCCTGTTCTGTTCTGCTCTATCTTCATGCTTTTGTACTTCATTTCTTGCTTCGTGTTTTGCCTCGTGTTCTTGTTCTGCCATTGGATGATATTGTTTTTGCTCCATCTATGATGTTTCTATTGTTGCGCTGCTCTGCTCTCTGATCCACTCCAAAGATGTTTCTATCGCCTAATTCTGTTCCTAATTCCTAATGTTGCTCCCCCCTGATGGTGCTCTCTGTCTTCCTCTACGTTTGCCCCTCCTCCCTCTTGTCTTTCTTTGTCTCTCTTTTGCTCTCCACATCTTTCAATATTTTTCAGCTAACGCTTGCCTGTTGCAAGTGTTGTTGTTGCCATTGCGCTTTCAAGTTTTCTGCTGCAATTTTTCATTACACTGAAAAAAAAACACCCAAAATATCATATTACATTATTTGAAATACCTAAAACATGTTTAATTTCAATACTTTGAGTACAATTTTATTAAATTGCATACAAAATTGAATTGAATTTGCAAATCAAACCTTTTTTATTTTATATTCCATATTATTATTATTATATTTTTCGTGTTAATTATTCCTTGTGCTTAGGTTTCGATTTTGTAATAAGAAGTTGTAATGTATTTACATATGTATGTATATATATATTATATTTTCACAAATTCAATACACTTGACTTACTTCTGGTTTCTGCCAGTGTATGCACATTTTTCTCTTTCGTATTCCGCCTCGTTTGCTTCGTAGTGTAGTTCAATGTTAACGAACTTTTTGCGCTGTGAATGCAAGTTGTTGTTGAATGTTGTTGTTGTTGTTGTTGGTTGTTGTTGTTATTGGTTGTTGTTGTTGTTGGTTTTTGTTGCACTCCGCAGTGGCTGCAGTGGCTTGGCTGTTGCTGTTGTTGTTGTTGTTGTTGGACTTTCACTTGTAATGAATTTGGCGAGTGCAAAACTAGTTGTTGGTATTGGTGTTGGTGTTGGTGTATTTGTGGTGTTGGTGTGTGCAAGCGGTTCAGTAACATGTTATGTAAAAAGCATTTTTCCAGCTTTGCTTCTGCATGATTTTTTTTTTTTGTATTTTTGTTTTGTTTCTATTTTGGTTTTTCAGTTAAAGTTTTACCACAACATTTTTTGTGTGGTACGTCTTTGTTGAGCGTTTTCTTAGCGCCCCCCCCCCCCCCCCCCCTTGCTCTCCCTCCCCCTTGGGGATGCAGCTGTCGTGTTGGTGTTGTTGCAGTTGTTGCTGAGTTTTCTTTCCGCTCTTGCTTTTATGTTGTAATTCGTTGCAATTTCTAATGTTATTGAACTTTAAACACAAACAAAAACCAAACAGACGAGGGGGTCGACGGGGGAGGGGGGGGGGGGGGGGTAGCGAGCACAACTTTGATTCAAAAGAAAATTAGTTATAACCGGAAGCCGCAGCCAACAAAAATTGAAACAATGCAAAAAGACGACTTTCTATATTTTTCAGCCTCTTCTTGTCTTTAGGCGGTACATAGATATATTTTAATGGATGCACGATGATGCGGCATTGTTGCAGATGCAAATTTAGATGGCATATGGGATGGGGATGGGGATGGGCATGGACTGCTGTGGGGTTGGGTTGGGGTTGGGTTGGGCAAAGAAATTCAAATGCAAATGCAAATGCAAATTCAATTTGAAATTGAAATGTTTCAATTGCAGATTGACTGCCAATGGACAGAATAGGATAGGGATAGGATAGGGATACGGATAGGACAGAGATAGCGATAACATTATTTATGAATTATCATTTATTTAATTCCCATTTTTCCCTTTCTTTCCAGACTCCGAAAATAAAGCCAAAATATTCTTAAAATTAAACAAAAATATATTTATACAAAGAACGTTTTTACACTTTTGTGTGCAATCAAAAAGTTTTTACACAAAAAAATCAAATCAAAAATCAAGTATACGCCTAGTTAACGGGGAGAGGAAACAGAATAGTTGACCAATTTTTTGCAATTGCTTTCTGGCGTCCAAAACAAAACAAAACAAACAAAAATCACATGAATTAAGACTAAAAATCTAAGCGAAAATTTTATACAAATTTTTTTTTTGTAAAAACCAAAAAAAACCAAAACCGTCTCATAAAAAGTGCCTACAACAAAATTTCCAAAAAAAAAACCAACAAAAATCTTATGAAAAATCTTTTTGAAAACGTTTTCTGAAAAAAGTGTGATAGAAACAAAAGAAAAGAGAGAGCAAGAGAGCAAGAGAGCAAGAGGAGGGAAATCAACTTCCAATCGATTATCAAATTAAACGAGGAAACGAAGGCTTCCAGTGCGAAGCCAACAAAAGGAGGAAACATTTTCAAGGCAAGCCACGAGGAGACCCTGGACCTGGGTGCAGTCAAGATTGAGCAGAACTTTCGCGACTGGCAAGGGTATTCAGGAAACGGCTACACGCTGGCAGTGAACAGCATTTGCAGTGCAGGCTTTGCCCTATCAGCGATGCCCTTTATCGACGATGCACTGCTCTGGTGTCCGGATAACGATGGTCGTCTTGTCGGTGGCTTAGATCTGGCAACATGCATAGCCGTGAGTACACGTCTGGACAGAGTCCCCCCACCCCCACCCTCTAACAGATCAATTTCAACAACTTCATGAAACATTCAACAATTTTTCATCAATACTTTCAACAATTTCGTGTAAAAATGATCCACAATTCCAACAACTCATCAACTTCAACCTACAATCCCTCCCATACATATGTACAACCAATATTCATCAATTCCAACAAGCTCTATTCAGCATCTGCAGCAATCTTCAACAATCTCAACAACATAGAAAACTCCTGCTTGCAACATGCTTCCATGCTTCAAACAATCACCACAGAAGCTCTGGAGAAATATGGATCTGTGGGGGATCCGTATGGATCCACTTTGGAGAATGCTTTGCTTTGCTTTGCTTTGCCACTCCCTCTACTCCCCAAAAACGCACCTATGAAATACCTCTCTCAAAATGCAATGTAAATGCTCTCTCACTTCCAGGATGACTCAGCGGTGAATGGAACGGAAGGCATCAATCCCACAATCCAATCGGCTGGCAATCCCAACAACCAACAGCAGACGACGGGCGGCGTAGGAATCGCTGGCATTGGAGGCTCAACAAATATCGGAGTTGGATGTGGAGTTGGAGTTGGAGTTGGCGGGGAACTGAACGGATCGGCGGCACGCAGCGTCAATGTGGTGGTGGAGCCGCTATGCGGCAGCGACTCCTCCGACGAGCTCTTCCGCAGCTTCTCCGAGAGCAACTTCGAGATCGAGAGCCTGCTGTCCGATTTGGCCACCGTTGAGGTGAAAGTCGAAAATGTACATCCGCCAAGAACAGATCAGAGAAGTTTTCCCAAAACTATAAACTATATCTATATTCCACACATTCTCAGTCATGCATACTGCTCTCTATCTATATATCGGATCGATCCATTGGTGATTCGATTTTCCCTCTTGTTTAAAT
The DNA here is from genome assembly GCA_035041765.1 of Drosophila algonquin. Taxonomy (NCBI): domain Eukaryota; kingdom Metazoa; phylum Arthropoda; class Insecta; order Diptera; family Drosophilidae; genus Drosophila; species Drosophila algonquin. The sequence goes on along the minus strand of JAWNKY010002243.1, from coordinate 77,329 downwards.
GGATTTTTCATCATATGTTTCTTTTCCTTTCTTCCACTCTTCTTCTCTTTCCGTCCGTCCCTCCCTGACCACACCCACACCCACACCCACTCCCACACCCACACCTCCCCCAACCCACAACCCACAACCCACTCCCTCCCCTCCCCCTTTTGTGTCTTTTCCAGGAGGAGAACAACAACAACGTCATCACTGCCGCCGATGTGGTGGACGACGATGACTTTGCCAGCGTCGCCGCCGCCGTGGTGGCCGGCGACGATCTGCTAGCCAAAGAGAATGTCCAGCTGAGCGCCCAGGGCCTGGTCGACTCGGTGGGCGCCAGTCTGGGTGATGGCGGGGACGCCAATGGCCAGCAGGCGCTCCTGGCCTTCGGCTCCTCCAACTCGGCGGCGGCGGCCGCCGCAGTGGCAGCTGCTGCTGCCGCTCTCTGCGGTGATCTGATCAACAACAATAGCAATGGAGGCGGAGGTGGCGGCGGCGCAGTGGGTGCCGGTGGCGGTGTTGGGGTGGACTGCTCCACCAAGCTGGAGTACGCCCTGATGGGCGGCCAGCCGCACGCGGAGGAGCCCCGCTTCGTGACCAGCGCCGCAGCGAATCCCCTGCTCGTGGAGAAGCTCATGTCCAAGTGCCTGAACATCGAGAAGCGGCTGGATAAGATGGGCGGTAAGTCAAGAGATTTCCTTATTTTACACATCTAAAGAGTGCTAGTTAAGAGTTAGAGGGTGTCTCTTCAATGTCTGCAGTCTACCTAACACACAATATTCATATCTCTAACAATTGTAGCAGAATTTATTGGTTCAACGTTTGGCGCCAAACATTTGAAAACAGTAGTGCTGTACAACACTAAAATGTAGGTATACAGCTTCTTCTACGTGTAATTGGTGTGTAAAAATACCGACATGTATGATGAGTTCACTTCAGTGGCGCCCCAGTTCGGGGTGAGTTTGTTTTGCGAACTAACGGCGAACGTTTCATACATGTCAGCTTCTGTGGAGTGACAAATCGATATGTAGTTATATTTGATGTAAAATTACGGCGTGTCATGTATTTCGAATGTAGTTGGTTTTTACCTACCAAAAGCCTTACAACCAAAGCTTCCGGAGCTTTTTCGTACCACAAAAACAACCGGAGAAAGCATTGCACAGATGGCACCAATGAGGCAAATATTTAAATTCACAAACAAACAAAATACTTACAACTGAAAATTGATAATTCTGGGCACTCCCAATTTAGAAATTAAAATGTAATTAGTTTGGCTAATTAGATTATCTGTGGGGTAAACAGCATCCACTGGAAAATCTCCCCACCCTATGGTTCTGCCCCGCCCGCGCTCCACCCACAAAATAAATAACAACAAACGCTGTCTGGTCTGGCAACAACTGGCGGCAGAAATAAATAAAAAGGCCAGTAACTTGTTTATTAAATCCCGACAGGATGTCCTCCCTATAAAGGGAGCCAACGCCAACCCAACCCAAGCACAACCACAGCCCCAGTGGCTTCTCCTCTCAGCCACTTGCTGTTTGGCCAAGAGTCACCGCCCCAGACACCAGTCACAGTCACAGTCGCAGACAAAAATACAAATGTCGACGCTCGGGTTGTTGTCTCGTCATTCTGCCTAAATCGGAGAAAGGTGCACCACCCGCACCACCCCGTAGGGTGGGTTTGCTGGCTGGAGGGGGGCTTCTTGGGAAGGAGGCTTCTTGGGCAGAGGGTGTGGCCGGGTGGCAGACAAATAAACGTCTATTGACACGAAAGGCAGACGACGGCGACTGGATCTTTTCCCCGATTCTGGGAAACGTCTGAATGCCACACACACGTACCGCAACCACCCACACAGACCCAGACACAGACAAAGATACAGCCACAGACACCGACACAGACACCACTGACGCCGCCTCAACGCCGGCCTCCTGCCTGCCTGCCTGCCAGCTCCTTCGCTTCGTCCTTCGTGGCCTGGCACCTACTTCCTTTTCTCGAGCCACAGCCACAGCCGCAGTCAGAGCCAGGGACGGGGACAGAGCCAGACAGAGTCCAGGGAGGAGTAGTCGGGCGAGGGGCAGGCCATTTTGGGTTTTCTTTCAACGCTTTTTTCGTTTTTGTTTTCCCCAAGTTTCCTTTGGCGGCGCGGCGACGAAGCCAAGTCAGACGAACCCTCCCCCACCCGCTCACCCACACTCTTTCTCTCTCTCTCACTCTCACTCGTTCGCCTGCGTCGGGTCAATAAATTTTGCGTGTGGAAATTGTGCGCTCAAGGTCAAAAGGATATTTGCCTCGCCCTGGCCCTCGCCCCCTCCCCCTCCCACTCCTACTCTTGTTCTTATTCCCCTCCTGCGAGGGGCTGTAAATGTGTTTTGTGCGTAGGAAATGTTTGGAATATATATATTTAAACTGCCGTCTGGCACCCCCCACACACCCCACACTTGCAGTGGTATTGGTGTTTGGGGCACAGACAAAATGGCTGCCCACACTCCTTTAGTCGGCCATTTTTCTCTGCCCGTGTTCACATGGCCTGTCTGTGGGTGTGTGTGTTTGTGTGTGTCTGTGTGTCTGTGTTCGTGCCGCAGACAAAGACCCGAAACTGGAGGGGGTGTCTGGACTCGTTTTGGGCGCTTTGGCTGGCTTTCCGGCAACCTTGAACTTGAACAATTTCGTTGAAGTTCAGGCCGTAAGCGAGGCACAATCATAGGGTCCTTCTATGCGCCCCAATAAGTCCTCCCCCTTGGGAGTGGGGGGTGGGGAGTGGAGTTCGGTGTTTGGTTCTGACTCTGGATGTGGGTCTGGGAGTTTGGGAGTCCCGTTTTTTCCTTTTCGGTCCTTGCGACTGGGTTCAAGCGCCTCTCGGCCCAAGCATTGAACTCTCGTTTTCAAGGATACACTCGACACTCGACAGCCAGCACTCGGACTCGGACACAGTCTCGGGCTGCGGCAAGGCAATCATTGAAATGCTGCTCCTTCCTCCCTCCGGCTCAGTCTCTCCGGCAAGCCGTTGACATTGCGAGCGGTCGTCAACGCTGAGACGGAGATGGAGACGGAGACGGGAGACGACTGAGAATGGAGGCAGCAAAGATTGTTCACTTTTGTGTGCGAGTTCAGCGTCAGTCCAAGGTTCTTATGCGGCGGCCACAGCGGAACCCCAGCCCCAGCCACCCCCTCGGGGGGCCAGCTCTTGGGCTTCTCTTGGAGTCAGACTCCGCGACTCGCGTATTAATGTCAAGGGGTTCCACACGAGCAGGCCGAGCCGAGCAGTTTGTTGAAATGAAAAGTGCGTTAGTTTCTGCGTTAGACCGCTCCGCGCCGCTCACTCCAGGGCTGCACTGCATTCGGTGATTCGGTATTTGAAGATGGGAAGATGGAAGCCAATCACTTTGATGGACTCCAAATGCTTGAGGGGAGATGGGAGATGATTCCTTTACCACTCGTGTTTTAATGTAATTTCCAGCCAACACTTTTCTTCGCAATTTATGCGCAATTCCTTGATTTTCTGGCTAGTCCCCGACTGAAATTTCTTCGTACTATTCTTTAAGCCATATTTTCATCATTTGGCAACCCTCGTCGGCACTTAGCCAGATTATTTATTTGATTATATCCACTGACATTTTCCATTCTGCCGAATGACTATATCGTCGTATCGTTTTAGCCATGGCTCAGGGCTGTAGCTGTAGCTGTAGCTGGCACTCGGTGCCAGCGGTCGGTGCACGCATTTCTTGGCTTTAGATTTGGATTGCCAATTTGAATTTCAAATTCATGTTGTGCCATGCACTGAAAAAAACCCAACAAACAAATCAGAAAACTCTATCGAAACTCGTAAGCTCTCAAAAAGGTCTTGGGTATTGCCAATCATTCATCCCCTGAGGGATCTTCTGAGGACACTGAGGACACACAAAAACCCAATTGAAAATTATATACATATGTATGTATATCGATCGATGATTGGTAAATCAATATTTGAAGCTTCTCTTCTCCCTCGTTTTCTGTCGGTGTTTTCTGAATTTGTTGCTAGCTTTTCGCCTTTTCAAAATGTGCGTTGTTATAACCAAATCAGGATTTTCTGCGTGCCCCGGCCACCGCCACCGCCATCGCACCACAACGTTGTTGTCTAACAACAATTACAGCGACAGCGACGACAACAATTGCTGCAGTCGCACTGCAGCAACAACAACTACATAGAAGAAGAAAAAAACACAACAATTTTAACAACATTTGCAACAACCACAACAACAACACCAACAACTAACGATGTCAGGGGCGTTCATTTGTCCATTGCCAGCCAGCCAGCCAGCCAGCCAGCCAGCAAACGAACTGAACCGTACCCGTGCCCGTGCCCGTACCCGCAGCGGAACCCGAACCGGGCCGAGTGCACGTCACTGTCACCAGCAACAAAACACAAAAAAAATACCCCACCATCGCGCGCTCCCCGCTCCCCGCTCCCCCCTTAAGCTTTTCCTCCCCATCTAACCACCTTTTAGCCTCCCCCTACCCCTCCCAGAGAGTGGCAAACGGTTGGCAGTGCAAAATGCACTTTGCAATTTTGTTGATTGCTTTGGCATTTTGTTGTTACTGTTTTGTTGCTTCTCGGTTGCCTCTCTCTCCATCTCTCTCCCTTATTGTAGTACCCTGTAACCAAAAAGGTAACAAGAAATTGACAAATTTTGAACTTGAGAATTGTTTCTTGGAGAAATTCCACCTCATATACATAATGCCAGGGTATCCCCATGGTCGATGTTTGTCTTGTTTCTAGTTTGTTGCATTTTTTGTTTTATTTTTTATTTAATACACTCGCATTGTATTTGTTTTGCGACTTATCTAAATTTGTTCGCTTGCTGCTGCTGCTGCTGCTGTTGTTGTTGTTGTTGTTGTTGCTGCTGCCGCTGTACGCATTCGCATTGCAGGTTGACCGCCGAGTTCAAGTTTTAACGGATATCGTTTTAGTTGTTGTGTGTTGTGTGTTTTGTGTTCTCGTTTTTTTGGCAGGAGCCTCGCCTTAGCCTCGTTATAAAACAGGCAGAACCAACCAGCCAGTAGCAATGGCATTTCGACGGCTTCGTGTTCTTTTGTCCGGCGGCCCCTGCCCATGCCCCTGCCCCAGGCCCAGGCCCAGGCCCATGCCCCTGGCCAGTGTGCGAAATGAAGTCATTTTGTGTTGCGGTGCGGTGCGGTGCGGTGTGGTGCGCCATTTTGTCCAGCCGGAGCCGGAGATTGATTAATGGTCCAGTTGTCAGGTTTTTGAGCGATTTGAAGTTTTCGACTTGCAGATGTAAATGTTTAATGAGTTTTTTTCCATCGATATGGCATGGTATGGGGGTGGGGCCATTGAGAGATCTTAATTGGTTAGAAATAGGTCAATGCTGGCATGTTGATTCTAGTCAAAGGATTCGGATTTGGATACGGATTCGGATCCGGAGTGGAGTTCCTCTCTGTATGCCTTAAGGATCTATTCCAAATTCCCCTGAGAGTATTCCGGATCCATAGTTGTACAGAAAGATGTCTTGGTTCATTAAAACTCCAAGTGTTATTCAAGGATTTTCCATAGTTGGAAACTTTTTTAGGCTACCTTCAGAATATCCCCGCACCACTACAAAACTGTTTAAAAACTTTTCTCTAAGAATTATGAACCAAATGTTGGCCAACTTAAGGACTGAAAAGTTCCTGGAAAAATATGTATATGTACATATGTATGTATGTATGTACAATGTATGTATATGTATTGTAACTATTTTCCGGCAATTTCTGTAGGGGAAAGGCCTTGGTGCATGACTTTCCCACTCGTAACTTTCGATGGATAGTCCTACAGCATCATCGTTCTCATTACATATTAATCTGATTCAATATGCACACAACCTCTCTTTCTCTCCTCCCACATTCCACAGTCCACAGTCCACATTCCACTTCCCTCCACTCCCCCCGCTCTATCACTGCCTTCCTCTGCCTCTCTTTCCTTTGCTCTCTCGCTGTCCTAATTGCACTGTAACCCATTAACACGAGAGAGCAACAGCAACAGCAACAGCAACAGAGTACAAAAACTCTGAACCAGTTCGGGCATGCATCCCCGTCGCCATCCCCATCCCCATCCCCATCCCCAACCCCTTCGCCTATCCCTTTGCCCCCATTGTCTGCTCTTCGGGGAATAGTACTCGGTAGATAGGGAAGAGGAAAAGAAAACTTTTGTTCAAAACTTTTCACCTTCACCTCAACGGCGGCAATGGAAATGTAAAGAAAAAGAAAGGAGAGAGAGAGAGAGAAAGAGGGGAGAGAGGGGAAAAGGTAAGATACATAGATAGAGAGTAGCGAAAAACAATCATGAAATAAAATAATGGTAGGGTATAGGAGAAGTGCATTCTCCCGCTCTCTCTCTCTCTCTCTTTCTCCATCGGGAAATTAACATGAAATGCGAGACAGCTTCCTGCTAAGGTCTCTCCCCCTAAACCCCTGCCTATTCTCTCGCTATATCCTCCCACTTTCTCTGTTTTCACTCCACGTCTCTCCCGCCCCCTCCCCCTCCCACCAGCACCCACCACCCACAAAAGCTGAATGGAGGAGGAGGAGCAATTGTTACTGCAGATGCGTTTTGCCAGGAGCGGATTGAGGAAGTCGGTGGTTTAGCGGTGAGCAACTCAATGCCCAGGCTTGGGGCCCTCCCCCTTAACATTGGGCCCTCGCCCATGGATTCCGTCCCTGAACGAAGCTCGGTTTTCAGTTTCAGTTGCAGTTTCTGTTTTAGTTCCAGTTTGTTCGATGTTCGCTATTTGCCTTTGGATTGGATTGGATTGCATTAGAGCGTGTGCCGCTGTCGATGGAGCAGTCGCGGTCGCAGTCGCAGTCGTAGTCGCCGTCGAAGTCGCATCTCGTTATAAAGACAGAAATGAAAACAAAAGGTAACGTCGACAGCAGCAGAGACGACGGCCGACGACGACGACGACGACGACGATGATGATACAACCTTACAAAATTCTCAGTCGCAGTCTGTGGTGCGATCTCTCCCCCTCTCAAAGCCCAGCCCCCCGCCCTCCGCGCGCGGAACCACCTAACCATCCGACATGGCTTTGAATGTTTAGCGCTGAACTTGTCTTGCACACACACAGACATACACACACACACACACACACTCGAATACACGCGGGAACAGCATACACAGACAGCGAGCGCAGCGGTTGAGCTGAGAGCGCAGCAGAAAGATAGAGAGTGATAGGGAGAGAGGGAGAGCAACAAACACAGTGATAGCTTTATTTTTGCTTTTGCTTCCCCGTCACAGTGCCCCCCGCAACCGCGCAGCCGTCGCAGTCGTCGCCAACGTAGCGTGTGTGGTATGCAGCCTTGAATTAGTTCGCTGCACCCGAACGTACATACAAGCACACACACACACAGATGTACGAGCGAGAGAGAGAGAGAAAGAGAGAGGGAGAGTGATATAAAAGCAAAAAAAGTGTGCGCTTTGTGAGAGTATGCGAAAGCTCTGCTCTGCTTTGCTTTGCTTTGCTTTGCTCTGCTTTGCTCTGCTCCCCTTTTGCAATGCTTGCGTGCCCTGCACACTACCCCACCCCACACCCAAATCTCTTTCCAAATGAAATGTTGAAAAAGAGCAAAATCTGCTGCCACTGCCACTGCCACTGCTGCTGGTGCTCTGCTTCTGCTTCTGCCGCTCTGTCGCTGTCGCTGCCTCTGCTTCTGGCGCTATGGCATTATATGGCATCCAAACATGTCGCTTCTTGTTTGCATTTTCCACTTTCCGTCTTTGGCAAACATTCTCTTTGCTCCCATCCCATCCCATCCCATCCCCTAGGGAGCATTGATCAACGTGTTGCCCCTAATTAGCTTCCTCCTGTCAGGCAAATGCAACTGCAACCCCCTCTAGACGCAAGCCCCACGCCCACCCCACTCTTGGCGCACAGCCTCTTTGGGGCATAATCCGTCATCTGGTGCCATGTCTAGCCTTCTTTTAGATCGTGCCGACGGACACACACACACACACACACACAGCCAGACAGATCTACACAGATCTACAGATCTCTAGAGGTAGTGCCGAATATCTATGCATATCTGTGGAAACGGATATGCATGATAGATAGACAGACATCTCCCTTCCTCTCTCTCTTTATCTCTTTTTCTCTCTCTCTGTTTAGCGAAATGGAAATTGCGTTTGTCGGGAAATGGGGAAAATGAGCGGAAAAACTGGCGCACTTTCGTATGTGTGTCAGAGATGCAAAATGACTAATTGGATGTGTGTGAGGTTTTCTCGAATGTAGTGCCACTTATGCGTTAAAAGAAGATACAGATTATGGTGTTTAAGATCGATAATTACGATAATCAATCAGCACAAGAAATAGAAAACCTCTTTACTAAGTTTAGAGGCTACTAAAGTTGATGTTTATGTAAGTTTTCTATAGATATAGATTATGTATTAGTTGTATCTCTTTCACACTGCATGGAATGAGAATACATATGTACAATCTATCCTTTGTACATATGTATATATGTATGTATGTAACTATCTATCGATTGTGCAATTTCTAGAAGAATCTCAGGCGAAAAGAGATTTCCTAGGAAAAGGCAATGCTATCATTCGAAGGATAGAAAAAGCAGGACATATCGTGCCAGCTTTGAGTTGACCCACAAGGACATCTGCACCCTTCACCAGTTGCATAACCCTTGAGATGCATACATGCATGCATATGTATTTGTGTGTGGCCATTCCCCCAGAAAGAAGTCATTATCATTCGCCAGAACTGAATGTTAGGCGTTAAGGAATCTCAGCCCCATACATACATACAAACTTACATACATACATACATACATATATATGCGTATGCGTGCCCATTATGCGAAGTGTAAATAGATGCATATGGACTCGTAATGATGCTGATGTTGTTGCTGCTTGTTGCAGTTCGGTATTCAGATCGACACCCAGACACACATCGACAGATACTCTCGCACTGTCGCACTCTCGCATTCGCACTAGACATGGGGCACATGGGGCACATGGGGCTTGTCCTTCAAAACGAATAAACAGAAACGTGAAAAACGAAAGCGAAAAATTGCATGCGTAAGAGGCTCACAAGAACAACACCAAACACCACACCACCAGCACACCACACCACACCACACCACATCACATCGGCAACAAACAACATCTGCAACTGCAACTGCAACTGCAACAGCGTACACACCAATACAACCATACAACCATGCAACAACATTAAGAACTGCAATGCCAACGGCAACAACTGCAAATGCAGAAAATATTAGGCGGATGTCTGTGACTACAACTTGTGCATCTATAATGTGTCTATATATATACATACATACGAGTGTATCTACTATACTGTGCATATATATACATACATACATATATAGATTAATATTTATAGGTTGCAGGAACTGAGAATGAGACTAAGCCAAGTCTCTCGTGCTGCCTGCTGCCTGCTGCTTGCTGCGCTGTGTCTCGTCTCGTCTCGTTTTGGAATAATCAGGTGGATCGCATTATATATTCCCCCCCACCACCCCGGACAGATGAATGGGTGGCGTGGCGTGCTTAAGGCCCGGCCCTATATCTAAGAGTACTGCCCCATTCAGATTTCAGAATTCAGAGTTACCTGTTACCTGTTGGGTTGCTTGCTGCAAGCCGGACCTGGTTCTGGGGGACCTGCTGCTTGCTTGTGTGTGTTTTCCCCCATTACCCACAAATACTTTGATATTTCTACAATGTATATATATAGACATATATATAGAAATATATATATGTATATATATATATATATATGTACATACGTACAGCTGTGTGCATATTTTAGAATGTAATTGTGCATCTGGCCTAGACCTAGAAAAGGAAAATTTTGTTGCTATTATTACGAGTACGAGTACGAGCACTCGCAATCGGGTTTAGTCGCATTCGTTCGTTACGTTTCGTTTGTTGTTCTCTCGTTGTTTCTCTCGCTCTCGCTCTCTTCTGTCTTCTGTCTCTGTTCCACTCTGCGCCATTTCGTATGGCACTCATTATTTGTTCTCCTTCCTCGCAAATTAAAAATATGCCTAAGCAAATAAAATGCATTCAATGTGCTTCTATATACGACAACACACAAGTACAACTATCTGTATCTGTGTCTGTGTCTGTGAGGTCTGTCCGTCCGTCCATCCGTCTCTTGGCATGCATTTTGTGTCTGTGGGTAATTGTGCGTTAGTTGCCTCCCCTCCGTACAGGGTGCCTCTGGGCAAGTGATCAGCGTAAATGGCAGCAATTATGGCGGTGATATATGGCATGGTCTCTAAATTTGATGTCTTTAAGTGCGTTTTGATTGATGGAATGGAATGATAATACAAGAAACTCATTTAAGGAGTAAAATGGGTAATCATTGAATGTCAGAGGCAATAGCTTGTACTCCTTGCACGTCCTGATCAAGGTCTAGATACTGTCTGGAAATGTCAGAAATGATATGTTTCGTGAAGGGTAGATTTTGTGCATGGACATGGGGTTGTGACCCCATTTAAACACCCATATGCACATATATAAATGTATGTATGTATTTGCAACAATTCAACAACCTTTAGTGGCGCTCTAGGACATCTTGGGGGGTTTGTTCACCCCCTGAAGCACCCGTTACCCTTGCCAATCGCCAATCTAGCAGAGACATTGGCTTTCAAATGCACGCCAAATGCAACAACAGCCACTGCAATTGGCTTTCAACTGCCACTGCAACGCAACAAAAAAAACAAAACAAAAAAAAAATCTAAAACTAAATAAAACAAATAAAAACAATAAATAAATAAATGTTGAACGAAACGAAACCCAGCAACCAGAAACCCGAAGCAGCAACAAACAATTTAAATTGAAACAAAAAAATGTGTGTGAGTTTTTTTTTGTTTTCTGCTGACAAACGTCCATAAACGCCGCCTAACTGAGAGCGAGAGAGAGAGAGAGAAACGCCTCACCTCCATCCTCCCTCCATCCGCAGTCCATCGATCCACATGAATCGATCCACCAGAGGCAGCAGCGGCAGCCCCGTTGCAACATTCAGTGGCAACAGACACAGCCGTTCGATATGCGCAAATTCTAACAAATAATAAAAATGAGAAAGGAAGGCTGACTGCCGCACCAGACCAGAATCACGTATACCCTTACCCAAATGAACTTCTGCCCTGATGACACATAGCCACAAATATATTCCCTAACGTTTCTTTGGCTGCGTCGCAGAATATCTAATGCAAATCAAAGTACCCCCCTGGCAGAGTATCAACTGAGAAACTGCAGAGACCTGAGAGAATGGCTGAGCTGGGAGACAGAACCGTAGAGTGAGAGGATGGATGTGGGGGGTAGTGGTATAATCAAAGGGGTGCTGTGTGGTGCGGGGTGCGGGGGGAAACCTCCTCAGTAGAACCTCCATGAACTGCCCCGTGGGGTAAGAGCGAAGCTAACGACAATTCATGTCGACTCTCGAGTGGCAGCGGCGAGTGCCGGACTTGTCGTTGTTGCTGTTGTTGTTTCTGTTGTTGCTGTTGCTGTTGCTGTGGTTGTAGTTTTAGTTTCTGCTGCCTGCCTGCCTGCCTGAACTGGGGGCTGGGGGGCAGCACGCATGTTGTCCATGTCCCCATTCGAGTCAAGTGACGTGTTATCTGTCGCCTTCTCTCAGAACTTTGACTTCTATCAGTTGAATGTCGTTGCAGTCGTCGACGTTGCAGTCGTTGCCGTTGCCGTTGCCGCTGCCGCTGCTGCAGCGCCGCAGCCGTTGTGCAGTTTGCAAATGCAATATTTGACGTTGCTGGTGCTGTTTGCTGTTTGCTATTTGCTATTTGCTGCCTCTGTTCGGCCTCTGCTGGCTTTGATCGACGATGCCAATCGATCTCACTTGGGCTACCGTGTTGGCAGCAGACAGTGTCTGTCCCCAGCTCCACCTTTTGCCGATGCCTCCTCTGCCTCTGCCTCTGCTGCTGCTGCTGCCGCTGCTCTGTCTCTGTCTCTGTATCTGTATCTGCCCCTGGCACTCCTCCTTCTGGCCCGTTTCAATGTCAGTGTGTCTATTATGAGGCATTATGATTGGTATTATTAGCAGCATGCCATGGAAAATGAAAACTGCCAACTGGCAACACTTTCCCTCTCGTTGCTTTCCATTTTCAGCAGCAACTGCAGCAACAGAAACAGCAACAACTTCATCATCATCTGTAGCAGCAACTACTAGCTTGCAACTTGCAGCTTGCAGCCTGCAACTTGCAGCTATGCAGTAATTATTGCACGATCAATTTGCTGGCCATCCATGTCGGTGCAAAAACTTTCCTTTGCCACATTATTAACTAGGTGGGGACGGGGGGCGGGTGTGGCTCGGCAAGGTGTGGGTGTGATCTAGAAAACATCGAACAGACATCGAACAGACATCGAACATCCATTGTTGGAAATTATGATAAATGTCTTCAAATAGAGCAAATAACCTTCGTTTTTCAGAAGTACTTGAATTGTTCATATTTTGGGTAGGTATTTTCTATTAGGATTGTAAAGGGGTAATGATGGATTGATTACAAAAACGATAGATACTGAATGTACACACATATGTATATTTGAAGATCGAAGAAAGTTCATTCAGTCATTCTGATGTCATTGAAAATCGATTGAATCTTGATATACATATGCGTAGATATACATAGATATATGATGTACATATGTATGTATATATGGTATGATGTATCCACCTCTATACATAAAGTCTCTCCTAGCATTCTGTATTCTGCTAATTCAGGATACATGCAGCAAGTGTTCATTTTCTCTCATTTTGGATACACGTGCACCCAGACAGTCAAAGGAAATCCTTCTTAGAAGTTATTGAATCCCAGGATACTTGGAAATCTAGGATATTGCCAACCCAACCCATTCCTACCCCCGCCCCCTCCCACCGCGCTATTTCCTCCATTCATCTAACGTTTATTGTTGTGGAAGGTACTGGCACAACGTCGAGCGGATAAGCTGCTGCAGTTGGCGCTGCAGTCGCAGTCGCAGTCGCCGTTGCTATTGCTGCTACTGTTTGCTGCGCTGCCGCAGTCATCGTCATGCTCGTCGTCCTCACCTCCCCTCCCCTCCCCTCCCCGCCCCGGCCGAACCATTAGACGAGGCAATGCCTCTAACGTCTCTCTGGCCCAATGACTGCGGTTGACGGTCGTACAGTTAGACGGACGTTTGCTTTGCTTGCATTTACAACAGACACAGATACGAACACAAACACACGGACACAACCAGAGGTGCATGTAAATGTGCGTGTGTGTGTGTGTGTGAGTGTGTGTGTGTGCATTATAATGGCATTGAAAATCTTTTTCAATAAAACACGTAAACAAACAACAACAACAACGACAACAGCAGCAGCAGCAGCAGCAACAAACTGAAAAACCGAAACGAAAATGAAAACGCACGAAAGGCAAATGCAACAACAGCAACATGAAAATCAACAACAACAACAACAACCGACTAAAGAAGAAGAGCAGCAACATTTCGCTTTTGGTTTTTTTTAGTTTTTCTCCACTTTTAGTTAATCATTTTATTAAACAATATGATTTCCATCCCACAACAAAAAAAAAACAACGTTTGAAAATGTGTGAGAATTTGTAAGATTTATGTTGTAGATTTTCTTTCGATTGTTGTTGAAGATTTCTTTAGAAGTTGTTGAGCATTTTTGTTGATTGTTGATTTTCTTTTGTGCTGTTGTTGTTGTTGTAGATTTTTGTAAACTGTTGATTGTTGTCATAGGTTGTTGTTCTTAATGTTTCTTGTTGTAAAAAGTTGTGCTGTTGTTGTACTTTTGTATTGTTGAACGCTTTGTTGTTGTAATCTTTTACTCGTAAAGATTGTGAATGATTTTTGTTGTACATTTCTGCTTGTAAATCGCTGTTTCTTGTGTTGCATGACTGCTTTCTGATTATACATAAATATGTATGCTGTTCAGTATGTTGCTGCTGCTGCATATTTGTTTTTTTGTTTGCAGTTGCTGTTGCTTTTTTTTTTTTGGGAATTTTCCAGTTGAAATGATCGTTTGAATTAGCGTTTGTATCTTACGGATTCACAATAGCCTGAACTTGAAAATCGTTGTTGTTGCCGCTTGTCATTGTGCAGTTTAATCAACTTTTGTCCGTCCGCGAGATAGACCTGACACTGAAGGGGCGGGGGGAGGGGACAGACAGCGCCGCGCCGCGCCGCGCCGATAGAGAACGAGAGAGACAGAGAGAGACAGAGAAAGAGACTTCGAGAAATGTTTCCATTGAATTTCAATGAACATTAGACACAAATGAGCAATGGGATTGGGATTGGGATGGGGATGTGGATGCGGATTAGAAGGGTGGCGAAGTAGAGAGCGATATGTATGTATGCATGTAGATATGTATCTTTAGTGTGTGGGTGTAGATACATTTAATGGGGCTAGCGATGCACTTAGATGGGAAGAGATACCTTTTGGGAAGCGGATTTGGGAAGTGTAACGATACATTTACTAGCTGTATCTAAAGATACATTGAAAAGGTTAAAGATATGGCGCAAGGACAATGAGATACAGTATACAGAGGAATCAATACGCATAGATGCATTTTTGATGTAAAGATACAGATTTCAGATACAGATGTACTATCAAAAGTGTCTCTTCATCTGGGAAGATTCAAATATTTTTGAAAGGACAGATAGATACACTTTCGGAAGCTTTGAAAATATAATAAAGTTGATTAAATGACCCTCGACCTTCCGGCCTTCTTTGAAATTGTACAGAATTCCCTTCATGTGTCGGTTGTACCCGAAATCCTCCTCTTAACTCCTGCAGATGAAATCATAATTCAGATCTAGGCTCAAGAGAGAGAGAGAGAGAGAGAAAGAGAGAGAGAGAGAGAGGGGGAAAGTAAAATGTAAAATTAATGCCTTTCGGAAATCAAATGAAAATCGGCCAGCACTTCGGCAACGCTTTTCCAAATGCAACTCTCGGCCAGCACTCCAACGCGATTCGTTAATTAAAATAAATACTTTCCGGCCTGGGACCGGTGCACGCTGAACGCTGAACGTTGCACGTTGCAGGCAAATGTTTTGGTGCCAAAAAAATATAAAAAAAAATAAAATAAAAATAAAATACAAGTCAGAGCAAACAACGGCAAGCGAATGTGAAAACTGCTGGCCGGCAATCCAGCCACATGTGGGGGCCCATACGGGGCTGATCTCTGGCTGCGTTTTCTTTTGCGATTTTCGCTTTTGGCTGTCTTTTGCTGGCTTTTCCTCGGGCACGTTGCATGACCAAGAAGTCAGTTAGTCAGTCAGTGGTACTCGTACCACAGCACTGCAGCACCGCAGCACCGCAGCACCGCAGCACCACATCGTCGCAGCGGTACGATACCATCGGATACCGAGCGAGGCGAACGATGCCAAAAGCGGCCTACTGAGATACTTTTACTTGGCCCGGCTCTCTGGCAGACACGACCGCGGCGGCACGGCACTGCACGGCACGGCAACTGGTTTCTGGCCACGAGGAGGGTGCATTAGAAATTGCCTGCAGATCGATGCTTGGGATCCACACACACACACACACACACACACACACACAGATCCAGCTGGGAGTCGAGGAAAAACTATGCGAAATTCACTTTCATTATGAATGGACGGCCGGCCGCATGGCGCTGCATACAAATGCATGCGACTGCATACGATTGCCGGCCAAGCGCTGCAGTCTCTTGGTCATCCAACCTGGCCAAAACGTCGAGTTTTTTCTTTCACAGCTGCTGCTATTGCTGCTGCTGGCCAACATACGCTAATTGGCTGAGTCGTACAGCTGGTGGAGATGTGGTTCCATGGGCAGATACTCATAGAAATTGGAGGGAAATGCGCCATGGATGCGGCATAGTTTGATAGGGATTAGATAGGATTATCCCTCCTCCAATTAGCAAACAAGATCTAGAAGTTAGTTACCTGGAGATATTCACCTAAATCCAAATCCAAATCCGAAGTGCCATAAAGAACCACGAATTTCACTCTCCTGGCAACCCCTGGCAATCTCTTGAATGGATCTTAAGAACCCCATCTTAAGAACCTCCATCAAAGCCAGCATCCACATCCAGTATCTGTCCCTCATTCATATTCATGGAGCCATGGGGGCCCCGAGGGCCTGTCTCGATGACTTGGCCATGTACTCCACTCCACTGGTGTTGTGTTGGACAGTGGCCACATCAAATCTAATGGCCAGCTATGTTGCTGTTGTTGTTGCTGTTGCATTGTTGCACTGCCATTTAGCTCAATTGACGGTGCAGGTCCCAAGACGGGCAAGACGGGCAAGACGGCCAAGATGGCCAAGACGGACACCAAATGGAAGTGTAAGCCAACTAACACACATCTCTCCTTCACTCTACCTACCTCCCATTCCGCAGGTTTTTCGCATTTTCATTTCGCATTTTCGCTTTCATTTTCTTTTTCTTTGCAAGCGAGAAAAATATTTTTGTAGCTGTTGGTTTTTTTTTGTTTTTCGTTTTTATATTCGAGAAAATCGAAAGTTTTTCCCCAGACCATAATGCAAAAAGAAAGTGCAAGTGCAGCAGCAGCAGCAGCAGCAGCAACAGAAGTAGCAGCAGCGGCAGCAGCAGCAGCAGCAGGGGGTGTAAAGGAGGCAGCGGCAGAGTGGCAGCCGTGGCAGCCGTGGCAGCAGTGGCTCAAAGAAAGGAAAAGCGAAACAATGCCAATGGGGCGTATGAGCAACTTGTTTTCGGGCCAAAATGTAGGATGAATGCCATTGTTGAGTGTGCGCGGCGCGGTGCGACACAGCGACGAGTTTTTCCACTGCTACCATTTTCGTTGTCAAGTGCAAGTGGTTTTTCTTGTGGTCAAATGAGCAGCAAAGCAGTAAATTCAATGGCCAAGAGCGCAGCCAGTTCCAGTGCCAGTGGCAGCGCGGAATCATGTTGCATGCAGCACAATCAGCAATTTCCTTTTAGCTTCTCCCCATCGCCATCACCATCGCCATCTCCGTCTGTGTAGCTTTCGATTTCGTTTAATTAAAACGCATAAAAGTTGAGTCGCCGCAGCGATGTCATTGTCTAGGATTTTGGACATAGTCGCCAGGCAGTACTCCTCCTCCCCAGACTCCTCTACTTATTGCTCTTTTCTTTTTTCCTTTTTGTCGTTGTTGTTGTTTGTTTTAAGCGAAGACAAGACAAGACAAGACAACAATCTCTTGGCTCTCGTCATTGGCAGTGACAGACAGAAAGCCAGATACAGTGGATCTGCCACTGACTGGTACTCATATTCGTATTCGTATTCCTATTTGTATTTGTATTTGTATTCATATTCGTAGTATCTTATCATTGACATTGGCTCGCAAAAAAAGTTGCCAACATCAGCAGCTAGCGGCTGCAGCAGCAAAAACTTATTCATCATCATAATTCTTAATCATGCTAAACTAAATGCACTTGCACTTTGCTCTTTTTGCTTAAGATTTCCATAGCCCCCCCCAAAGTTGCTTTTGACTTTTTTTACGTCATCTCAATAACACGTTAAGAACTTGTGTGTGCATTTGGCCATAAGTCGCGGTCAAGGTTCTGGTTTTTGGTGAGAGGGGACTGGGGGGACTGGGGACTGGGGGCTGGGGGTTGGAACACTTGTAATTGGCCGCGTTACATGCAAAACGAACAAGCAAATCACTCATACGCAACGTTGTCGCACTGCCACACCAAATGATAAGGCTGTTGCAGCGACTGTCTGTCCGTCTCTCTTCTTTTGGGGTTTTCTTCTTCAGATGGTCAAGTGCATTTGAGCCGCGCTCTTTTTTGTGCTGCTGTTGCTTTTGCTTTGGCTGGAAATGGGGAAACAATTGAAGCTGGCGGCTGTCCGAAGCGAAGGCTTTGGCCCAGAGCTAATGAAAAACAGCTGAACGGACAGATATGCATGTTTTCGGCGCTTTTTTCCCCTTTTTTTTTGCTTTCATTTGCTGCCCGAAAGGTGAATGTCATGTGAACATGTGTCGCTCTCTTTTGCGCTTTGTGTCCGTCCGTACGCTCTGGAAACTTCCTGAAGTTTTTGTCAGAGAATTGGAGAAGATTGTAGGGGTTTTCTGTAGCTTCTGTGTGGAATGATTTTCCCCCTCTATTTCTATTCTATGCACTGAATCATCGGCTAGGATGACAGAATAACGACCGAATCCCCTTACGGACATTATAAATCGCATAAAGTTTCCCATCAATTTGAGCGTAAAATCAACCTTAAAGATCTGTGCGCCAACAGGTCACGAATTTGCAGTTGATACCCGATATCTATCAGGCTGCTGCTGATGCTGATGCTGCTGCTGTGGTATCTTCCTAATCTCGTCAAGCATCAAAGTCGCAATCATCAATTCCGAGACATTATAAATGTCGCTCGTTTAACCCATCAAAGTCTATTCCCCTGCCCCTGCCCCTGCCCCTGCCCCTGCTCTGCAGCCACCCTCTCGAACCCATCCACCCATTGCTAGAAGAGAGAGACAAAGAAACTATACGACGAGCAGTGGGTTTTTTTTTATATTTTTCGGCAAAAGATTACGAGCTTGGAACAAAGAGATTCCCTAACACTCCCTCGCTTAGTCCCTCACTTTATCTATCCCACACCCAACCACCCACCCACCCATCATCGAAGCCGTAACAATTACAAAGTCTGCTCTCCTTCCACACTCCCATCCCATCCCACCCCCCGCCACACTCCCCCTTGGGCCTCTGCTTTTGGCGTGAAAGAGAAGAAGAACACAGCACAGAAATGGCAAAAAAAAAAAAAAAAGGAAGAAAGTCTGGCTTTTGGAAACCGAGGCCGTAGGTACCCCTTGCAGGTAGAATCTTGCCATGATATATAATGAAAATGATCTAATGATACGATCTTGTAGGTTCCCTTTGTGCTAAGAGATTCGTAGCAGTGAAGAAAATGCACTCCATGGAATAGGAAATAGTGGATTAGGGGAATAGTGGAATAGTTTTGGCCTGCCCAGAAATACCCTCTCTCTTTAGAGGGTATCGTACAGTTTTGTCGCCTTGTCGTCCGTCGTTGCCATCGTAATCGAGTGGAGAGTGCACGAAAATCAGAGAAGGGAAGTAGAAATTGCGATTCTGATTCTGCTTCTGCTTCATCTTCAGCCTCTGACACAGCTCCAGCTCCAGCTTCGGCGTCGGCTCCCTCTCCCTCTCCAATCTCCACTATACAGTCTCCTGGTTTCTCCAATCAGTCAGTCAGTCAGTCAGTCATTCAGTCAGTCGGTCGTTTAGTCAATGCGACAAATTTACGGGAGACTGCTGCTGCCGCTGCTGCCGCTGCCGCTGCTGCCGCTGCGACTGCGAGTGGGATTGGTATATTGGGATTTTGGGACGCGGTACTGTGACTGTGACTGGGACTGGGACGACACGACTGGGGGTTTGAGTGCATGGCGCGTGTATTAGATGATATGAGGTCATTCACTGCTGTTTATACCGAAATTTTTTTGTGTCTCGCCGTCGCTGCTGCTTGTGTCGGTGCTGCTGCTGCTCCTCTGCTCTGCTCTGCTCTGCCCCCGGATGACGCTGCGTTCAATATACAATTTTGGCAGCGGAGCGGCAGAGCGGCAGAGCGGTGGCAGCAGCAGAGGGAGCTGTAAGCAATACCCGAAACCCCAAACTGTTGCCCTGCTTCTACATTTCCGACATCCTCCTTGCCCATCGTCCGTTTGTCTGGCCCTCTGAGGGCGCTGGGCGGGGGACGCAGGGAGGAGAGGAGTGACTGCCAGGGGGCAGAGTAGTAGGTGTCGCTCTTTTGTTGTAGACTTAGCTGATGTACAGTGGGGCCAGGGAAGCTATGGATATTGGACAACTTCCAATCAATCAGTTTCAATGGTATTTCGTGAATATCTAATATTAAAACTCTCTTACAACTAATTTGTACACGTGTATGTTCCTTTAATCAATGGATTTATGAAAGGAATTGTTTATCTGTCTAGTGGGGCAACTCTCTTTGGGTGGTACATCATTAGATCTGTAATAAGTTATGATTAAAATTGCAACCACTGTGCAGCTTTGCCGTTGGCTGTTCAATGACTTCTGTTGAAACATGAATCGACTACACAGTCGACGTCTCCATCCTCGTACTTCGAAAGCCCGCAGGAGTCAAGGAGCTGTATGCAGAAGCTTCCAGCAAACACACACACACACACACACACACACACACACACACACACACACACACACACACACGAAGACACATAGAGAGACCGAAACGGAGACGAGAACCACCTAATGCGCTTCCTCTTCAACAAATTCTTTACGACTGTCTGTCTGCGGCCCCCTTTTGGGCGAGACCGAGCGACCTCTCCCTCACACTCTTTTGGGGGGCCTCCCTTTCTCGCCGTCTTTCTTCTTCTCCTTCGCCTTCTCCTTCGCTGTAGCTGTTAGTCTTCCTCGCTTTCGTTCTCCTTCTCTGTCTGCTCTTCTACTACTCCTCCTGCGGCTTGGCTTGGTAAGGGAGCCGTCGGCGGCAACCAAGCCCTAAGCATGTCCCCGAGAGGTCCATTCTGTATAGAACCCCCATCCCGCGATGAACCACTCCTGATCCACCTCTTGCTGCTTACCATTCCACACCCCTCAGCCCCCTCCCCACTGGTGGTGCTTCTGTTTCTCCGCTTTGACAGTTGTCGGTACATTGGACTCATTTCACACACAGACAAGCAAACGCACACACACACACACACACACACACAGGCACACACAGGCACACACAGGCACACACAGGCACACAAAGAGCTATGGCAAAAGTATGTCTGTGTCGTCGTCGCCTCATTTAGGTTCTTCTTTAACACACACCCCCTCGAACCCCCTAGCCAACCCGCGCCAGCACGCCCACACCTCCCCCGCCCCCTGGCGCTGTTTCTAAAAACAAAACTCTTCCTTCTGCCGCCGCCGCCACAGCTCTGCCGCCTCTGCTGCTGCTGTTGCTGCTGTCACTGCTTCTTCTTCTTCTTCTACTTGTCGTCGTCGTCGTCGAAGTCGTCTACTTGCGCTCTGCTTCCTTTATTTGCAACATACATTATATGCCGTGAGAGAGAACAGCAGCAGCAGCAGCAGCAGTCGCGAAGAGAGCCGAAGCTCAGAGCTGAATGCTTCCTCCCGCTCGCACACTTGCAATCGCAATCGGCAAAGTAAATGGAAAGGCCGTCCAATCCCAAATCCCCCCCGCCTGGCCCATCCGCCGTCATCCAGAAACAGCACTAAACAAACGGAAAGTGAAAATTTGCTCCACTGCCATCGTCACACACAGAGAGAGCTCACGAATGTGAACGCGAACGCTAACGCGAACGCTCTCTCATTCTCACACTCAGTCGTACATACACTTGCATTGAGTCATAATCGTGCCGAATGCAGCAGCAGCAGCAGCAGCATCGGCAGTGGCAGCGGCAGCGGCAGCGGCAGCGACGTCAGCGCCGACTGCTCTTGCCAAACATGCTCCTGCTCTCTGCCCTGCCCTGCCCGTCCCGTCTCGTCCTGCTCTGGCCACCGACCAGATGATCGTTTAGCCCTTTTGAAGACGTTGTCTGACCCATTTGGAGAGCCGCAGTGCTGCCATACTCTCTGCCCGTGTGGGGGCGGGGGGTGGTGGCTTGCTGTGGTGGAGAGCACTGGGTCTGGGTCGTGCCTTTGATTGTTGTGGATCGTGTTTTGTCTGCGGGGAGCTCTGTGGAAGTGGAGTGATCTTTTCCAAGGGGAATTAATGCCTGTTTCTTGTGGGGAAATGATTCTTCCGCTGCTAATGAAAATGGAACCCCGCGAGAATTGCAAGTATATGTGCATGTGGCACACTAAAACCCCCCTCCCCACCCCCCTTAAACATGCACACGCACACGCACACAAATGAGCAAACAAGTAGCTGCAACAGCAACAGAAGAAACATAGGAGGAGGTGGAGGAGGAGGATGAGGAGGATGAGGAGGAGGAGGAGGAGGTGCAGGCGGAGTAGCAGCGACCAGATGAAGCTAAAGAGGAGGAGCAGTAGAAGTAGAAGGAAGAGGAAGAGGAGGAACAGCAGAAGCAGCAGTAGCAGCCGCAGCAGCGAGCGCCAAACATTTCGCTCTCTCGCTATTACGTTTGTTTGCCATTTTGCACTCTCGCAATGTTTTCGCAATACTTGGCGCAGCCAGCAGAGCACAGCCACAGAGCCGAGCAGAGCAGAGCAGAGCAGAGCAGTCAGACAGCAGCAACAGCAGCAGCAGAGATAGCAACAGTGACTGACAGAAGCTCCAACAACATTCAGTCGGCGCGAGTCGAGTCGAGCGAGCGAGCGAACGAGCGAGCCCCATTCAGAGCCCCATTCGCCGATTGCTTTGCTTTGCTCATTTCTGTCTGCCTTTTACACCTGCATATGCGTGTGCGTGTGCATGTGCGTGTGCCTTGGCTGTGCGTGCTTGGAGTTGTGTTCGTGTTCGTCTTTGGGGTTCGGGGTTCGGGTTTCGGGTTCGGCTCCGGCTACGACTCCCCCAGTATTTGGGTATTGGTGAGTGAGTGGGGCGCGCGCGCGCTTTTGCGAGACACAACGCGCTGCCTGTGCCGCCGCCATCCCGACGCTGACGCTGACGCCGATGTTGACGCTGACGTTGACGCTGGCGCTGACGTTTGTTGTTTGCGACCAACAAACAGTGGCAGCGGTTTTTGTGCTGACTTTAGATTTTAGTTTCGCTGATACCGTAAGAGATAAATGACGTGCCGCGCGGCAGCTCCCCCACAAAGCAAGCGGCAAGAAGCGACTAACAGCAGCACCAGAAAGCGAGCAACAAGCAAACAGACAACAAGAGACACACCGCAGAGGCATGCCTCAAGCGCGCTGAGCACTTGTGCAACATAGAGTTACATTTGCCAGAGAATATACAACTACTACCCAAAACACCAACAACAACAACATCAGCTATAACAACAACAACAACAACAGCAGAAATGTCTCTCTATGTCTGTGCCGCACCGGCAACATCAGAGGTGCCCCTGTGGCAACTGTGGCACTCAGAGCCCAAAAATTAGTCAATCACACGCCCGATAGAAGATCAAAGAAAATCGTCCAGTATCTGTGAAAGAATGCAAATCAGAGCCGAATATTTTTTTTGCAGTTGAAAATTGTAAATACCTCAAAACAAAACAAAACAAAACAAAACAAATAAAAAAGGTACAAACAAATAAACAGCAAACAGCAAACAGCAAACAGCAAACAACAAACAAAAAGCCAACAAACAACGAACCGAAAGTGCAAACAAAAACAAAAACAAAAACAGTCTTAGTGCAATTTTAAGGAATAGTTTAAATAATTTGTGGATTTTTTTTGAGTGGAGAAAAGGAAACGTTAGCGAGGAAAAACCCGCTGGGGAGAAACCCACTGGAAAAGCCATGTCTAAAGTGTAACACTCTGCGTATACGCAACACATTTTTTTTCTAAGACATCACGCATACGACGCGTTGTGCAAAATGATTATGGTGCAACATTTGGTGGCTGCCACGGCGCACAACTTCGCCAGCCAGGCGGCAGCCCTAGCCAATGTCTCCAGCTCCAGTTCCAGCTCCTCGCTGTCCTCCTCTTCATCCCTGTCCTCATCACTATCCTCCTCTTCGTCGTCGTCCTCCTCATCCTCTTCGTCGTCCAGTTCGTCACTGTCCTCCGCCACGCCCACGCCCGTGGCATCTCCAGCGGCAGCAGCTGTGCCCGCTCCAGCAGAGGTCCCGCCAGCAGCTGGCGAGACCCCAGAGGCAGAGGAGCCCATGGAGGAGGCAGCCAGCCTGCCAGAAGAGCCCAAATCAGAGAAAGAGGAGCATGATGAGCAGGAGAAGCTGGTGAAGCTGGAGAAGCAGGAACGGGAACCAGAACCAGGTGCCATAGATGATACCGAGTCAGGGTCGGCGCGGCAAAGTCCAATTCCAGCTGGGTCTACGGCTGCGTCCGCCGCCGCCAAGTCCCCGGAGCTAGCGCCAGCCCAGGAAGAGATCAGCGGTCCAGCTGTCGCCGCCGATCAGGAGGGGGAGGAGGAGGAGGAGACCGAATCCCTCGCCCCGGACTGCCGCGAGTTCAAAGTGCTGTACAACCATCTGAGGCAGCAGCAGCACCACCAATCCTCCCCAGACAAAACTCGCAGCACCCTGGACGATGTCTCCAAGATCCTGTGGGAGCGCAAGCAGCAGCTCCAACGGAGTTCCGTCATTACCAGCAATGTGCAGGCCGCCACCGCCGCCGCTGCCACCCAGCTCCTATCGCAGCCACTGCAAAGGGATGCCGAGGGAAGCCAGCAGCACCACCAGCACCACCAGCACCAGCAGCCCATGAGCGACATCGAGGACGAGGAGACCATCGAGGATGTGGACGACGCCGAGGCCGATGCGGACGTCGAGGCGGATGCCGACGACGAGGAACTCCTCGAGCAGTACCAGGATGGCTACGACTCGCCCCTGGATCTGTCCCTGAGCAGTGCCACCAGCGCCGCTGCCAATGCAGCAGCAGCAGCCGCCTCTGCGGCCAGTCGCCGGCGGGGACGCACCTACTCCGGCACGGAGTCGGACGACTCGGCCCAGTGCGAGCGGGCGAGGATGCGCCTCAAGCCGGAACGGAAGGCGGAGCGTTCGGCGGCCTACAAGAAGAGCTTGATGAAGCGATACTGTAAGTGTGACAGCGGGGGGCGGGAGTGTACATAGATAGCACTCCCACATTCCATTATAGTATATTCTGAAATGAACCTTGGCCTTTGGGAGTCCTCCGGACTGGTCTCCGGACTGGTCTCCGGACTAGTCTCCGGAAATACGATGTATTTGTGGCACTTTCAATTTGGTTAATTTCGAATTTCACTCGAAAATCGCCAACGCAGGGATTATTTTCCATTTCCCTTTCGAAATACTTGATCCAAATAAATTTGTTTTTGTTTCCTTTCTGTTGTGCTTACTTCATGCCACTTCCGTGGCACCACCTACTCCCCCGTACCCCACCGAAGGCCTCTTTATGCTTAACAATAATTGTGAAATGAAATGTCAATTTGGCAACAACAAAATATGTTTATAGTCGAACTAAAAACAACAAAAAACAAAAAACAAAAAACAATGCGCGGAAAAAGCAGCAAGGGGACGAGCACGGGGATGGGGGGAGGGCAGCAGACAAACAAAAAAAAGAGAAAAAAATAAGGAAAAAGCCAAAATAAACATTATTTAAAATAGCGCAATTTCCGCCGGCGTCGCAGCGGCGTCGCTGCCTAAGCACAAGAATCTGAATCCTAAGCAGCAGCACTAGAAGCAGCAGCAGGCGCGACAGCAGCGAGCGCCCAGCGTCTACGTCAACGGCTTCGTAACAGTTTCCTAACCCACCTCAACAATTTTATTGATTGCTTGAGGCGGCAGCAGAGGCAGACGGCAAGAGAGCGCCAGGCAGAGGCAGAGGAAGAGGGCAGCAGAGAGGCGGAGAGAGAGAGAGCAAAGCAGAGCAGAGCAGCAGCAGCAGCAGCAGCAGCAGCAGCTGGTCTATCTAGCTTAAGCGAGTGTTAAACTATGGCGGAGCTCTCTCTCCCTCTCTCTCCACGGCTGCATTTAGTTATAGTTTTGTAAATTCTCTCTCTCTATGCATGGGTGTATATGTGTGTGTGTGTGTGTGTGTGTGTGGAATAGTTTTCCGCTCCCTCTCCCGCTGCTGCGGCTGCTGTTGCTGCTCTAAAACTGCCTAAAGCTCTGCCAACTTAACTGCTAAATGACTTGAAGGGGTATGGGGGGGGGGGGGGGGGGGGGGTTAGAGCGGAGGAAGACAGCCACTTGCTACATACTCCAAAGCACACTGTGTGCGTGCATGTGTGTGTGTGTGCCATGGGACATGGCCTGGCTCGTAACCCTACAACCAACAACTTGTTTCCTCTATTTGACTTTTACACGGGGCGTCGTCGTCGTCGTCAGCAGTTAGCAGAGCTAGTGGCTCCCCCAATTCCCACTGATCCCCCTCCCCCACACTGGTTTCTCCTATTGCTCTTGGCCTGGCCCAGAGATTGCCAGAGGTTTTGGCTTTTTGCAACGCAGCTTTACTTTGATTTGGCCAGAGTCAGAGCCAGAGCCCCGTGGCTCCAGAGATACACACGAACCCCAACTACTGGCAAATGTTTCTGCCAATTGCAGTTCTTGACCAAAAGACGCTCTGGCGGAAATGTGCTTCTCTCCTCTCTCGCTCGCACACAGCTGCCCCAAAGTGCAAGATGCTGAAGGATTTATGGGGGTGGGCGTTGTAGATGGGGGAGATGCCACATTTTAAATGGTAAACCAAAAGTGCCAGAAGCAATTAATGTGAGAGAAGCCTCTCTAATAGAAGGGAGACGACAGCACAGCTGTCGGCTATTCAGATACTCAATATTCTGTGTGTGGATGTCTATCTTTGATAGTTTTACTCGCTGTCCAGTCCATTCATCTATCTGTTGATAATCCAGTAAGATTTGAACCCTGAACCGAACTGAACTGAAGTGAACTGAACTGAAGTGAACTGAACCCCTCCTAAGCAACATTCAACTTATGCAAACGCTTAACAAATCCCCAATCACTTGAAACTGTATTCCCACCTGTATTTAATCTCCCCTCACCCCACCCTTTTAACCCCACATTTTGGCATCTTTCCGCTCCACAAGATGGAAACTTCTGTTGAAATTGGAGTGTCTCTTCTCTCTCTCTCTCTCTCTCTCGCTCGCTCGCTCACTGTCTCTGTGCCTGTCTCTTTTATTTGAGTTTTGTTTCTATTTGAATTATTTTTCTCACTGAAATTCCTAGATGATATATATTTTCCGCTTACAACATTTTCATCTTTTATTTATTTATTTTAACCTTTTTCTTTTGCCCCTTGCCCCCTCGTTGTCTGTCTGTGTCTGTGTCTGTGTGCGTGTCGTCGCTCATGACTTCATTTTGTGGGGCTTTTGTTTTGGTTTCTTTTCTTGGTCTTACCTTCAACCTTTTGCGGGCCTTTCAACAGAAGCGACAACAACAACAATAGCAGCTGCGGCAGTGGCAGCACTGGCAGTGGCAGCGGGGCACCATCACCACCACCCATCCACCCATCCACCCACACAGTGGCAGAGAGAGGCAGCAGCAGCAAAAGAGGCAGGCAGGCTGGCAGGAGACAGAGCGAAGCGGTGGCAACTTTCAATTGCGACATGCGACGACGGAGAGCAGGCAAAGCAGAGAGACTGGTTACGCTCTCTCTCTCTCTCTCTCTCTCTCTCTTCTCTGTATCTGTATCTGTGTCTCTGTGTCTATCTTCCTCTTTGCTGTAAAGTATCTTTACATGACAAACCAGCTTAGCCCTGTATCTGTGTGTGTGTGTGCGTATCTGTGCATCTTGTGTATGTGTGTGTGCGCTCACGATGTGGGAAATAGTGAAAAAGAGCGCAAATTGTTGTTCGGGCAGACCAGACCCCAGACCAGACCAGACCAGACCTCCCCTCGAACCCGCTCTCTGGTGGCGTTTTTTTTCAGGCCTAACGCAAAACATTTTGAGGTAGGTTGGGAATAGATTGGCAACAACCTGAGCAGACAAACGCACACACACATACACACAAACACACACAGATGCACACACACACACACACACACACAGATGCAGATACACACATCGAGTGTGCGCGGAAAAACTTAAATTTCTCGTTTCGTGGCAAGAAATTAGCAAATGATTTTCCCATTTTTTTTTCTCAATTTTTTTTTTGTTTTAACCCAAATACGGTTTTGCCTTAGAATTATGTAAGCTGCGGCCTGACGCTGCCTGCCCCATATAGTACACTCTGTGTATATTGTGGCAACCCGTAGAGTATCTTTTAGATTTTGTAATCGCTTTTGGGCGCTCTCTTTTTCCTCTCTCTCTCTCGCTCTCTCTCTCTCGTGTCGGAGGGTTCGTTCTCTTGGCACTGTCTCTGGAGTCCCAGTGCCAGTGCCAGTCCCAGTCCCAGTCCCCTTATCGCCTTATCGGTTGAGACTTATTGATTGGCTTCGATAATCAGAGACAGTCAGCGTTGATTCGGCGGGGGGGGGGAGGTGTGTGGTGTGGGGGTTGTGGGGTACCCCTTCAGAATGCCATTTCTAGATAGATAGATTATGTCAGGCCCCCCCCCCCCTCCCCCTGCCCGTCGTGGCTAACGTAACGCAATTACAAAATCGGATTAACGCAATTCGCAAGATACTATATTGAGCAAAACAGACAGACAGACAGACAGACAGGGAGGGGTTGGGGGGTGGGGCTGCAGCTCGTGTGGCACAGCAGTGGTTGCACATTTGTGCTCGTGTGTGGCATGGCGGCATGGCCATATGGTCAGTGCGGTTCTCGGATCGGGTCAAGGCCCCAACGGCTTCAACTTGTTGCAAAATGCAAAATGCCAGAACAACGGGTCGCATACGTAATGTTCTAATGTTCTAATGGCTGGAATGGCATTTGATTTCTTCTGTCACTACAAATGGATGCTGAAACTTTCCAAGATTATCGTGTGGCTAATTTGCGATTGATCACTGATCGATCCATTATGTTTTGGAATTTCCGTGCTGCAAAAGCAAAAGCGATTCTCATGCAATTAGCACCCAAGAGATGGGGCGCGTGACAAAAGTGGCACTTTGTCAACCGCTAGAAAGCGTTCATCTTGGCTAAAACTATGCGAAATGACAGAATACTTAACGATCATCACAATCAATAAACCAGGAACAAAAGGAAACGAAATCATTGCCAAAATATGTATATAAAATATAAATGCAAAATCAAGCTGACTCAGAATTAGAATTTTGATAGGAAATATCGGTAAGACGAAACGTTTACATTCAATAACTGGTTATACGGATGTATGTACATACATATATACATACATATATGTACATATATGTGCGATTCTTTATATGCAAATAATTTCAAAAGAAATGTATTACATTTATGGAAACAGTTTTTAGCAGAAGACGTTTTAATTGTTTATAATGGTTTTTTTCAACCTTTAGAACCCTATATTCATTATAATATATATATGTACAGATAGATACATATACATACATATGTATGTATGTATACTTAGCTGTTCACAATAAACACAAAAGAATAAAGATATGCATTTGGAAAGCCATTCAAATGTTGGTTACAAAATCAAATCGAGTTCCAACACAATCGCACAAAAGAATAACAACAAATTATATATTCAACAACAAATTGGTTCTGGAGGCAAATGCGTCAATCTATATGCACCATACACCATATACACCAGACACATATACCATATATACCATATATACCATGTATACCCTGCAATAAAACACATTTAATATAAATAAAAGTACTTAATGACAAATTAAAAAAGATTTCAGCTAAAATGCGACAACAAAAACACAAAACAAACGTACAAATGCAATACATACATATATATGTATATATATATTCGTATATATGTATATATATTTAAAAGAAATTACATTATATTTTCGAGATGAGATTGATAGATTTTCGAGTATAGAGAGAACAAAACGCAGAGTCGTAAAAAACAAACGAAAAAAAAGCAAAGCAAATTTCTTAATGCGGAAATATTGGGGGAAGAATTTTGTCGCTGTGTTGTGTGTGTGTGTGTGTGTGTGTGTGTACATATAAAATGCATATGTGTCCAACAAATTTAAGGCAAAAAGGCTGCAAAAAAAAGGCAAAGAAATTGCTTGATATGCATGCCCGTGCCCGTGCCCGTTCCCGTGCCCGTTCCCGTTCCCCCGTGCCACTGTTCCCCCATTCCCCATTCCCCATTCCGTGTTTCTGTGTGCATGTCTGTGCGTGTGCAAACAATGAGAATCATGTTTGCTTGTGTGTGTGCGCGCCTCTGCCTATGTACGTGTGTGTTTGTGCTTGTACGCTTTTTGGAAATTCAGTCTCAAGTTCAAGGTCTCGCGGATAACGCACACAGACACACACACACACACCCAGACATGGCAGCGGCGACGCGACAGAAGAGCAGGAAAAAAGTGAGCAACAAGAGCAGAAAACAGCTTTATTCTTTTCACCCATACAAACATACACAAACACAGGCAGCGACGTCGGCATAAAAGCCAAAATAAGCAGCAGAACAGGAATTTAGAGAGAGGAGAGATGGAGAGAGTGAGAGAGAGAGAGAATAAGTAATGACAGCAGGAACAGCCGTGTCAGAGGGGGAGGGCAGGGGTATGTATGCCTTCCCTCTGAATGTGCGAAAGGGAAAGCAAATGGGAATGGATGGGCCATGGAATGCGAGTGGGAATGAAAGAGGGACAGGGAATGGGAATATGTATATGTATATGTATGTATATGTATGGAGAGTGGGAGCAAGATAGCGACAGGGAACGAGAACGAACTGCGGAATGGGGATCGTGCAAAGGCTGATCTGATGGGATGCGGGCGAAGAAAGGGGGAAGACACATTTTGGGGAAGAGGAGACATTCACCACTGGCAGCAGCAGCAGCAGCAGCAAAAAAAACGAACAACAACTAAACAATTACCAAACAAACACATAAATTATAATATTTAAATATAGAACTTTTGCGTTGTTGTCGCTTTTCTTCACTCCTGTTGCTGTCTCCCTTGTTTTCTCTGCTTCTGCCTCTGCTTCTGCTTCTGTTGTGGATTTTGTTTTCGTTTCTTTGTGCCTGCAGCCTGCAGTCAACTTGAATTTTTCGCTTTCTTCCACACACAGACACATGCAAACACACACAGGCACAGGCACAGGCACAGAAATTGGAAGTGCAATAAATTGTATTATTATGATTATTGGCAATAAATAAATAAATGTCTATAGCACCCCAACCCAACCCACCCCATTCCCATCCCCCATCCTCAGTAGCATCCCCAATCCACAATCGCCATCCAAATACAAATACAAATCCCATTCCCATTCCCATCCACAATTTCGATTCCGGTTTGGCGCAATATTGCGCACAAGTGAAATTATCGACACAAGAAACATTTGTTTTTGTTTTTGTTTTTGTGTTTGTGTTTGTTTTTGTTGTTGCTGGCATATCCTGTTCGAGTAGTACCCAAGGGTATACATATATGTACATATGTATGTATGTATGTACATGTGTATTCTGTTTGCCAGAGGTGTTTCTGGAGTGGATCCCATTTAGAGTAGAGTTTAGAGTGTATTGCCATTATCCGAGGATTTATCGCCTAATCGGATACATTTTCAGATGTTCTGCAGGGTGGTTCTGTAATCTTATTACAGGGTAGCTTGTAGCTGTTTCATTTCTATGTATTTACTTTGGGTAATTGTCGTGCAGGGGGGAGGGGACTTTGTGTAAGCAGTACACAAATAATAGTCTTTTGATGAATAGAATTTGTAAATATGATTGTGAGCATATTTAGTACATTTACTTATTTATTTCTGTGTGTTTTTGTTAGCCAATTAAATTTGTAGTTTCCAGAATAACTGCATACATGTGTACATATGTACATACATATATTTCTATCATTCTCCGATATGTACATATGTATCTGTATTGTTTTTCTATTGAAACCCAAAGCCATGTCTTTCTCAATCCAAAGCAGACATTTCAATATTTTTATTTATTTTTTTCCCATGTCATTCGATACCCAAACCCAAAGCCAAAGCCGTAATCTCTTGGACACCCAAAAACTGTGGAATATGCAATTTCATTCGCTCACTTTCCACTGATTAATGTCTGTTAAAGATATTCAAACTGAGTCCCAAAAAGTGAATTCCCCTTTGAGGAGGCGACCCACACACACACACACACACACACACACACAAAATAATTCACTTTTTTTTTCTTTGAACCGCCCACAAATCACACAAGAAATGTTGCGAGCCACATCAAAAATAGGCCAATAACCAAAATGCCATAAACAATTACAAGCTCAAGCTCAAGCTCGAGTTGCTGTTGCTGTTGTTTGTGGCTGTAATTGTTGTTAAGCTAAGCAGACAGCGGAGCAGCTTCTACCGCTTTCGGAAATGAGTTGTACGAAAAATTGTAAACAAATTTCGAATGGCAACAAAAAAACACAAAGCTAAACTCCTCCGATGACGCCGCCGCCGCCTTATCCGGCAAGCAAACCCGAAACGAAATACATATATTGAGAGTATTGAGAGAAACAAATGCACAAGAGTCGATCGAAGATTATATGCTCTTTCATTTAGGTGATCTTAAAAGGGTGATGGATCTATGGCTTAGATTTGCCAATCAAATCAACAGCTGTATTTCCTAATGCTGACTATCTATAGTTATCTATAGTTATAGACAGAATGGCAGCACCCACTGGCAAGGGTATACATATACCATGTACATATGTACAATATTGCAGGCGGCACTCGCATATCAGCTTTATATGGCAACAAACTAATCATACCTACAACAACAACAACAACAACACACAACTCGACCGACGATGGCTCGTACCTACATTGACCTACTCTTGCTGCCACGCCAAATGCTATGCTCGGCAGTCCGTCCGTCCGTCCGTCCGTCCGTCTGTCCGTCCGGAATTGTGATGTAACTGTCCCAAAATGCCGCGCACATATCAACGAGCGGCAGTTCAAGTCCAAATTTGTGGCGGGACTAGGGACACCATCGTCGTCGTCGTCGTCGTCGTCGTCGTCGCCGTCGCTGGAAGTGATTCAAAATTCAACGAAAAGAAATAGCAAAAAAACAACAACCACATGCATATGACTTTACCGTTAATTTCTTTGACATGTCTATGCGTGGCTGTGTGTGTGTTGGTTTGCCAATTTCGCTTTGTTTTCTCGTAATATATTTAACATTTTGTTGCTTTTGTTGCTGTTTTATATGTATTTTTTATATATTTTTCTGTGTTTGTGTTTGTGTTCGTTGGCTGTTTTGGTGGGATTTCAGTTGTTGTTGTTGTTGTTGGTGTTTTTATTAGACCGCATTTTTAGAGGTCAGCGCACATTTGGCGCAGCATTGCAATGTTTTTGTAGGTTTTTTCCTTCATTTTTTCTCTGTTTGTTTATGCACCATTAAAGTTGAACGTTCGTCAGTGGGCCCTGTGCGATGGCCCCTGGGTCCCACTGTAATAGTACAGTGAAAGCTCTTGGCAGGCGGTCCGCGGACAGCAAAAAAAAAGAGAATGGCCCGGGCACCATTCTTAAATGTTCGCTGAATTTCATGGAACACGAAAGGGAATCTTAAGAGTACATAGGGGCGAGCTTATTCTGCTTACAATTTCTTGGGCTTCACAGTTAATCTGTTCTCATCTCACCACTGCGTATGTGTAATATGAGTACTCATACGCCGAGTATGCCAACAGGAAGTAACCGCACACGTTTCGTACGTGAATGCCTGCCACAATCCGAAATCCGAAATCCGCAATCCGCAATCCCCAATCCGAACAAATGTATGTAAAATATTCAAATATTCAAAGGAAATTGAAATCGAAATCGAAATGGAATGAATATATGTATGTAGCATTCTATATATTCCATAATAATAAGTGCATTTCCTTTCAATTTCGCGGAAAACCAAGCCCTGTAACCGAAATAGCACTTGCATTTATTTTTGCTGGCGTATTTCGTAAGCATTTGCCCTGCTCTCGATGTAATCATTGAGAGAATCCCTCGCTTCGGCGAGCACCTGCACTCAATTTGGCGCATACGCAACGTATGCCACAGACAGAAGCACTACAGCCCCCGCCCCACCTCTTGGCGACAAACTCAACTAAAAAATAGAAGCAAGAACAACTGCATTTAGAGAATATCACGACTATGGGGTACCCTCTCCTGCTATAAGAAGAGAATGTATCAAATGCAGAGCAAGACTTTTCCATAGTGGGCGCCTTTTTGGCTCCTTTTTGCCCTCAACAATATACCCCATGTTCAGCACGATTACAGGGTATGGGCATACGAAAAAATACGGCTGCAAGTGACGGGCATTTCCGACAGCCTCTCGACTTCGACAAGCGATTAAAGCTTGAGTAAATAGAGAGCAGGAAAACCGAATGGAAAGCAAATTCTCAACCCAACGAAACAGAGAGAAAAATGTAAAAACTCGGCGAAAATTTAATATTTATAATTTCCGTTAAAAAAAGCAACAACAACATCGAGAGAGAACTGTAGAAGTGTAACTTTTTGGGGCTGCAACAGAGGGGGTGGCACGGTGTGTGTGTGTGTGTTTGTGTGTGTGTGTGCGCGTGGGCATTGCAGGCTGTCGCACAGCTGTTTTGTTGCCGCGCGATTTCCGTGGGGTCCACCTTCTATTCCTCCCCCCCCCCCTCCTTCTCCTGTGTGTGTGTTTTTTTTTTGTGGGTAAATACGCTTTTGTGCCACATTTTATTTTACTTTTTAATATTTCTCTGCGGCGGCTTTTGAGTATTTTTTTCTTCTTTTTTTTGTTGTGTTCATGTTTTTACATGCTTCTCGTTCACCCACAACGGAATGAACGGCATAAGCGGTGCGGTGCGGCGTGGTGTGGTGTGGTGTGGTGTGGTGCGGGCGGGCAGGCAATCAAAACGAAACGATGTCGGTCGTCTGTATTTAAAAAGCTGTAAAAAGCACACATACACACAGAGAGAGAGAGAGAGAGAGAAAGAGAGAGAGAGACGTACGTACAACATGCAATAATGCAGCAAGCAAAGCATAAATTGTAAACTCGTCGTCGCTCCCTCCTCTCCCTCTCCTCCTGCTCCTCCTCCTCCTCCACCAGCAACAGCAACAGCAGAGCCGACAAGCCTTGACCTGATTTCTCTTCCTCTCTTGCTGCCAATTGTGTGCCTGTGTGTGCCTGTGTGTGCTTGTGTGTGTGTGCGAGTGAGTGAGTGTGTGCGGTGCTGTGCTTGCAAGCTTCATTGCGCTGCCAGCTTTGACGCTCGCTCGCTGCGGCCCGCCTGCACTTTGCATTTGCCAGAGCGAGACAGCAGTGATGGCATGGGCCGTGCGCCACCGTCTCTGTCTCTGTCTCTGTCGCTGTCGCAGTCGCAGTGTGTGAACAGCTTGACATTCAATGCAATTTTTTTTTTTTTTTTGCTGTTTTGTTGCTGCTGCTGCTGCTGCTGCATGAAATAAGTGAAAATGCACTTTTACTTTTTAGCAACAACAATTACAATCAGAGGGAGAGAGAGAGAGAGAGAGAGAGAAAGAGAGTGAGTGAGAGGGCGAGCGAGCGAGATGGAAAGAGAGATTGCATTGCAAAGGAAAGTGAGAAGCCAATTTTTTTCTTACTTTTCTTTTGCCTCTGCCCGTGCCTCTTCTCCTTCTTCCTCTTAATTTTCTGCAGCTTTTAACAGTTGTTGCTGCGAGTTCATGGCTCCGCGAATTGGGGCATTTCAATTGTTGTTTGTCGTTTGTCATTTGTCGCTTTGTTGCTGTTGCTGTTGCTATTGCTATTCCACTCCATTTCATTTCATTTTATTTTTGTTTTTTCTCATTCCATGCCACTCTTTGTTTCGTTTTTTCCCCCATTCGCCCCCCGTCTTGCCTGCCATATTTCTTCCAACATGACATTTCTATGAAATTATGATGCGAATTTTTCGTATTATTAGCCCCTTGAACAGACATTTTGACAGCCGTGAAGAGAGGGTGGAGATGGCAAGAGGGATGGGATATGCTGGGATGGTGGAATGGGTTGAGATGAGATGAGATGGGGGAGTGCAGCGCAAAAAGATTTATGCGAGCGCGGATGAGGTTAAGCATTCCATTAATTGGTGAACGGTTTACGCCAGGGCTGCCAGACCTCCGATTGAGAAATCCACTTGGGAGATTTAAAGATTTCATTAGGGGCATTTAAGTGATGCTACCTATCGGTATCGAAACGGTATCCATTCACATGGAAGCCTTGAGGCGGAACAGCAACCTTTCCAACATATGTAAATGTCATAACAATCTGTATTGTACATATTTGTTCATTTATTGTAAATGGTTCATTCTCAGCGTTGAGGAAGTTTTTATAATGAATCGAAGTATTAAGTTTTTAGTTTGTAAATTTGCACCAAATAAAACCTTTTTCTTTCTTTTCAGATACCGAAATTCCTATTGTCAAACAATCGACGAGTCCAGCACCACAACAACAACAGCAACAACAGCAGCAGCAGCAGCAGCACCAGCAGCAACAGATCCTTCAGCAGCAGCAGCAGCAGCACCAGCAGCAACAGCAGCAGCACAACGGAACCGCCTTTGGTGGTGCCACCACACTGCTGCACATCAAGACGGAGCAGAACCCGTTGCTCACGCCGCTCCAGCAGCAGCAGCAGCAGCAGCAGCAACAGCAGCATAGCTTACATGGTGGTGCAACGGGCGGTGGCAGCAATGGTGGCGGCAATAACGGGAACAACAACAACAACAGTGCACACCAACAGCAGCAACAACCACTGGCCATACCGCACCGGCCCCTGTTGCACAATCTGCTCAGCGGCGGCGCCATCCACAATCCACATCACAGGAACTATACGACGGCCACAACAGGTGAGTGGAAGAGGCAGCAAGGTGAACCACTCGCACACGCCCTCGACTCGACTCGATCCGAGCCTCATGTACAATACACAATATCGATTGCTAATTGCCTTATTCTTCTACCTTTTCTTCTTCTTCTTCTTCTTCTTCTTCTACTTCTTCTTATTCTCCTTCTTTGTCTTTGTCTTCGACTTTGTCCTCGTCCTCGTCGTCGTACTCGTCTCCACCGAATGGTGCAGGTTCATTTCCGCCCAGTCCCGCGGATAGCGGCGTGTCCGATGTGGACAGCTCTAGTTCCGGCGGCCAGCCCTGCGCCGACGAGCTGAAGGCGCGCCTGGGCATGCCCGCTGCCACGTCAGCATCGGCAGCGGCCGCAGCAGCAGCAGCCGCAGCGGCAGCGGCACACCTCCACACGGGCACCTTTCTGCATCCGAATTTATACCAGAATAATGCGGCGAATTCACTGAGGAACATATGGAATCGCAGTGTTGGGGGTGAGTACATACATACAAATATACAGTAACTAGTATATACCGATCTATGTACATAGTATGTATGTACTGTGCGGTGCGACAAGGGCAAAGGTTCACACAGTTCATGACAATAGAAGGACATTAGGGTCTTATGTTTATCATAGAACTGTAATTGATGGAAACTGTACACGAAATTCGGATTAGGGAATGAGTTATACCCTCTCCTCTTGTTAGAGAATGATCCCCTATTGGGGACTATCATTTGGGGGAGATGAGTAATGATCAACACCTTTAGTAGTAGCTTTGTATGCCAGGAAGGCATACCAAATACGAGGTATATGTACATATAGAGATTGTTCCATAAACAATCGATGACCAGGACGAAGCTGCTGAATGATTTGAGTATTCCGATATATCTTTGAATCTCTGTGGCATAGATAATCCGCTGCAAGTCCACCTTCCCGCGAGGGAATGGGTGCCATCGCTTAGTTCTTTTTTTCTCGAAAAATGTCAAGCAGGGGGCGAGAGCAAACAACTCACACACACACATACATATGTTTGCATATGTACATGTACGCAGAGAGCAATCAATTGCAATGAGAATGTGTTGCACTCGCTGCTTTTATGCTCTCTCTCTCTCTCTTTGCTTGTGTGTGTGTGTGTGTGTGTGCTTGGCTGTATAAAAATCTGTGGTCATCGACACATTGCCTTTGCGCAAATTGTGAAGGTCACAACGACAACGACAGCCAGCCAAAGCAACAGCAGAGACAGCGGCGGCCGCAGCAGCAGCAGCAGAAGCAGAAGCAGCGCCAATGTGGCAATAATGGGGGCTTCGGCTCGCATAGAGCGAGCGCCAGCAACACCAACGCAAATGCAACCGACTCCTCTCTCGGCAGCAGAAACGAGAAACGAAACGAGAAACGAAACGAGAAACGAAACGAGAAACGAACGAAGACATGCACGAAAGCGTGCGTTGCTCTCTGTCGTACGTGTGTTGGGTGCTGCTGAGAGCAGCAGAGACACGGGGAGAGAGAGAGATAGAGAGAGAGCGAGCGTGCTGCTGTTGCTCACTTTTGTTTTTGTTCAGCACCCAGTCCACCACCCCTCCGACCGACCCCAACAACTGTTGGGGGAATTGGGCAACTGACGTTGCGGCGGCTGAGCGGGCTGCGGCAACAACGCCGGATGTAAAAAAAAAAACTAAACTTAGTAAAAAGCATACAATATTATACCTGTGGCACAGTGGGACAGATCAGACATTTAACTGGAGAAATTTTGAACTGGAACTAACATTTCTTTGCCATCTGTTCTCTCGCTTGCAGTGCCCGACAACTACTATGGCAGCAGTGGAGGCGGTGGCGGCGGCGGCGTCGGCAATCCAGGGGCGCCCGGCAACCCGCAGACCCCCAGCTACCTGACAACGTCCTACTTCAACGCACCGACGCAGCAGCAGCGCAGCTCTGCCGTCAACGGCTATCATTCCCTGCACCAGCAGCAGCAGCAGCAGACGCAGCAGCATCAATCCCAGCAGCAGCAGCAGCAGCAAGCGTACGCGCAGCAGCAACAGCAGCACCCGCACTCGCAGCTGGCGCCTCCCTCGCATCCACATCCGCATCCACACCAAACGCAGCAGCAGCACACGCATTCCACAATCGCCAATGCAGCGGCGGCAGCAGCGGCGGCCTCCGTTGTGAGCAGCAGCAGCAGCGCGGTGGCAGCGGCCGCCATGCTCAGCGCCAGTGCAGCGGCGGCGGCCGCTTCGCAGAGCGTCATCCAACCGGCGACGTCGAGCGTCAGCTATGATCTCTCCTACATGCTGGAGCTGGGCAGCTTCCAGCAGCGGAAGGCGAAGAAGCCGCGCAAGCCGAAGCTAGAGATGGGGGTGAAGCGACGTAGCCGGGAGGGCTCCACCACCTACCTGTGGGAGTTCCTCCTGAAGCTGCTGCAGGATCGCGAGTACTGTCCTCGCTTCATCAAGTGGACGAACCGGGAGAAGGGCGTCTTCAAGCTGGTCGACTCGAAGGCGGTGTCGCGCCTCTGGGGCATGCACAAGAACAAGCCGGACATGAACTATGAGACGATGGGCCGTGCCCTGCGCTACTACTACCAGCGCGGCATCCTTGCGAAGGTGGATGGCCAGCGACTGGTCTACCAGTTTGTCGATGTGCCCAAGGATATCGTTGAGATCGATTGCAATGGCGTCTGAAGGGAGGAGAGGCGATCGACAGTAGGCGACTGTAAATAGATGTAAACCGAGATTGGTTCAGATTGGATCACATTCAGATCGATATATGTTGGCAATATGTTCTGGGGGAGCGTAATAACCGTAATAACCGGCTAGCGGCAATAGTAGCAAGGGATGGCTACGCGAGGGAGGGATGGATTTCCTTGTATATTGTATGTGTTGAATTTTTTTTCATTAGATCTAATGCGGAAGAGTATAAATTACATAGAATAGATGATAGTCCCAATATAACCCAGAGATATACCCTGTACCACTCTACGCCTGGTCTAGAGACACACCCCCACACCCCCTCACACATAGACACATGCAGACCCACACCAACACCAACACCAACACACTCACACACACACACACACAGAGAGACCCTATACATAGAACCCTACATGCATAAATAATGATGATCTATTCATTGGCGTTAGTGTTGTACTTTTAACTGTAACCTTAACTATAGTTCTAACTGTACGATTAATGAATAATGAATATTGTTATTATTGGTTATTCTATTATTATCACTATTATTAATATGATGATTATTATTATTGCGGATGGAATGGACCGACTCTTACTGATATTCTATATATTCGTAGTACGCAGATGGTGTACATTCATAGGAGTACGAGTAGGTAGTACATATACTATATACATATATACTCCTACATGGATAAGTATATATGTATGTGTATGGGTACGTGGACGCATAGCTGCAAGAAATTCTCTATCTCTATCCATCAATCCACTATCCACTGTATATGAGTATATTTTTAATTTTTTTTTTGTATTTTATATGCCCTTAGCCTAATATTATCTTTCAACTGCCCATCCACCCTCCCCCCCACCCCAACCAACCCTTCCTTCCCAGCCCCTGCTGCCCGAGGATAGGCCAGGCACAGATCGGATCTGGGATCTGGGATGTGTCTCTGTGTACTGTGTACTGTGTCCTGTGCCGGTGCCTGTGCCAGTGCCTGTCTTTCGGCTAATTGTTTTTGTTGCTTATTTGATTAAGAAGAAGAAAAGAAATTTATTTTTTCATAGTTATAGCTACTTTTACGCGTACATTTAGGTTATTTATTTAAGTTTTCCCCTTACCGCGCTTACCACCAT
The DNA here is from genome assembly GCA_035041765.1 of Drosophila algonquin. Lineage (NCBI taxonomy): Eukaryota > Metazoa > Arthropoda > Insecta > Diptera > Drosophilidae > Drosophila > Drosophila algonquin. The sequence continues at coordinate 37,179 of JAWNKY010002243.1, read as the reverse complement.
CAAAAATCCTACCACGCTACACTTCCTAACTGGAGCTACAGAGTAAGCACCACGCCCCGTCTTCACAAACTGGTGGTCTAAACTTTCTTGTAATTATTATTTCATAAGTTTCGTATAAATGTACACAAAACAACTCACAGGAAAACAACAAACAATATGAAAGGAAAGAGTAGAGCTGAGAGTAACTAATTTTTGACGGGGTTCCCGTTCCTCCCCAATCGGGGGACTCGCGAACTCCATGAGCAATCGTCTAAGCAGTCCTAGAACACCAAAACCGAACTCAAAAACTCTTTCGATCTGATGTTTAATTTGTTTATAAACGTAAAAGAAAAACTTAACTTCTGTATTCTTGTAAACGTCACACTGCCACAAAACAAAACCGAAACAAGCATAACCAATATTTTGGCAAATAGTTTCACAACCTGTAACTGCAACTGCAACAGCAATCCTCAATGCAACAACACCTTTAACCCTTTAAAACAATTTCAAACACTGCCCAAACGTGCAATCTCTTGAAAGCAAACAAAACATGAATAAGAGAGAAGAGAAACCAACTCCTAGTTCTTTAATCTACATCTCTATACACTAGTTGCGTTCTCTAAGTACCTTTATCTATTATTATTATATTATTATTATTATTATTATTATAATTCTTACGAGTATGTGTACGTGGAATGAAAATGGAAAATCTACAAAATATCATTTTGTTTATGATGATTGATTAGTTGATTGATTGATTGGATGATTGATAATGCAAATAAACAAAGTGAGTCTTGAGTTCAACTCTGTTCATTGTAAACATTTTTTGTATGATTATTTTTTTATTTTTAAATAAAATTATTATTTCAATTTCTGCATGCGTTTTATTTACACGAAAACCAAAACCAAATCCCAAAACCCAAACGAGAAACGAGAGAAAACACTCGAAGAAAATGGAAGAGAAATGGAGAGTAGAACTGTAAGCAAAATATATGATATGATACAAATATATGAAACCCGCTACAAATTTGGAATCTAGATATACCTCCCATGACAAGTACATACATAAGTACATAGAGTTACATAAGTTATAGAATATATTCAAAGTCTATATAGGATAAACGATATTTACGAACGATTCTATTGAGCAGATCGCATATTTTAGATAAAATCTGATTGGTGTACGAGTATTTTTTTTTCTAATGATAAGACGGACAGACAAAAACACAAAAACAAAGACAAAAGGACACGACACGATAAGACACGATAAGACACGACAGGACACGACACGACACCAATTCACGAGGTCTCAGTTTATGAGGTTTCGCCACAGATCATGGATTTATAACATATAAACATGTCTATGTCTATGTCAATGTCTATTTATATAGATTAAGTCATCGCATCTACCATTATCTAGCGTACATCAGTTATTAGTTATTAGTTATTAGCGGATACATATTCCCATGTTATAAGGATGCTAAATGTTAAGCACACACACCGACATAGAATCGAATTGAATCGAATCGAAGCAAACATTCAAAAGATTGACGACTCAAGTACAACGAAATCAGTAACCACGAATCTGAGCCACTCACACACCCTGAAGGACGCAGCTTTAAACCAACTCCAAGATAGGACTTCCTCATCCGATATGAAACCATTCCTCAAGTTTTTCAATACAAACATAACCCTCGAAAATATTTATATGTATGTATCTACGAGTACATGCATGCCTAGCACGATAATTGTATATATATTTAAACAACTTCTGGACCTCATGATTCCACTTGATTATTAACGTAAAGCAAAATATATATTATACGATTATATACATACATACACACGTATATGTACGATTATACATGATATATACCAATTATTTGTTGAATTGGATAACCCCCGAATGCTGGATAAGACCAACTAAATTAATTATTAACGAAAAGCGAAGCCCAGTCCTTGGGCGCTATTTCTTAGCTAGATTAAGGCGAAAAATACTTTATTGGTAACCGGAAAAACAAATGAAAATATCTAGTTTTAAAACCGAACGAAGGATAATTTGTGGAACGAAACGGAACGGAACGGAATGTGAGTCTTCTAGGCCCACGGGATAAATGGATGGATGAACGGGCACGGGATTAGGAAAATATGTTAGTTGGTTTAACGTTAGTTGCAATTAGGTTATGTTATTTATAGATAACCAACGCTAATGTAAGTGTTTTACACGTTTAGTTGACTCTTTTTTTTTGTCCATTGTACATTTAACAGACACTTTTTGAAATGTCTGCGAAGAGAGATCAGCTAAAGCCAGCCACAATATATAATATACACACACACATGTATTTATGTATATCTTGTAAGAGAATGAACGTTGGGATCCGAGATATGGTATGTAGGTGAATTTTAGAAGGATAGAGGAAAAGGCAGACGGTTTAGTATTAATTTTATAAGGATAAACGAAAGAAAATCCAAAAACACAAGCTAGCATAATTATTTACTGTTACGATATAAGAGTTTTAAGATTTTTAGCTAAATTTTGTATATTTTAATCTACAAACCATAAAAATATATATATATATTATCTGTTTTTTTAAATAACAATAAAACGAAAAGTGTGTTTTTATATCTGGTTCGCCATGGCATATGTATGTATATATATTTAAGGGATAAACTAAGGCAACAGTGTGCATTTACCCCTGAAGACTGGTGTTAAATGATCCTTTACCAGGAAAATTATCTTCCAAAAACTTTAATACCCAACGGTTTTAAGGAAAGTATCATACAATTTAAGTTCGATAGCAACGATAATCGTAAGTAAATTTACATGTACCACACATCGACTTCTACATGTATCTACATTCGAGTGTGTCAGCGTGACCGTTTACTGTATATATATACTTTGCGCTATATTTTGACGTCGAAATTCGGTATGTCACGGTATATTTACTCAATTATATCGGAACGAAAATACTTTTTATATTTTTAACACTGGGCCGTATACATACCGTATATACCGTATATTAAGTATCTTTTCAAATCTGACTGCATATTGTCTCCTGTCTCCCGGTACAAGGAGGGTTTTAGACAATCTAAAAGGGCTGTAGAAACATCGATAGTGGCACCATCAGGTAGTTTCCATTGTCGATGGTGAAACCACCGATAGTATCGATAGCGCTATCGATTTTTTGCCAACCTAGTGTGCGTGTGAGTGATGAATACATTTTTCTGCAAAGTTTGTCATTGTCCAGATCACATTTTTGTGATGCGTCGTAGAATAAATCAAGTGCAGTAAACAAATGGTGATGGTATTTGTGGCCAACGCGACGGCAATTTGCAATACAAGTAACTATGAATTGAAACGAAAGTTGCATAACTCGTCGCTGCCGCGGTAGTGTCCCGCAGTCGCAATTTCCAGAAAACACACCACACACGCACACACACACACACGCACGCGGACACGCACACAACAGCAGAAAAGAGCAGTGCGGCGGAAAAAGTGTGAAAAACTATAGCCGCAACAGCTAATCGCAGTCGAATCGAATGTGCATTTCGCGTCTCACATAGCCAATGTGCTGTGGCAGCCAAAGCGAGCGCTCCCCGTTCCCTATTCCGCCTCCCCGCCACCCACGCCATCACAACCAATACCAACACTAACACTAACGCACTCGCTTGTACCACACAGCCGACAAAGAAAGAGCGCTCTGCTTCTTCGTACAGTTCCTACGACGGCAGCGTTTGAGTCAGCAGTCCGCAAAGCAAAAGGAAGAGGAAGAGTGAGGAGAGGAGAGGAGAAATCAGGCGGCAAGCAAAATCTGTGCGATCCATCTGTGGGAGCGCGCAATAAATAGGCTTGCATGTGAAACTACACAAAGAAAAGGGCAAAGCAATCAGCATCGGCAGCGGCGGCGGCGGCAATGAGTCTCATGGCGACGCCAATGCCCACGGGCAGCTCCACGAGTGCGGGGTCCTCCGGCTCGGCCAGTGCAGCGCCCGGCGCCAGCAGCAGCACTAGCAGCAACAACAATCTGCCATTCGAGAAGGACAAGATCTGGTACTTCAGCAATGAGCAGTTGACCAACTCGCCCAGTCGCCGATGTGGAATCAAAGGCGACGACGAGCTTCAGTACAGGCAGATGACCGCCTACCTGATACAGGAGATGGGCCAGCGGCTGCAGGTGTCCCAGCTGTGCATCAATACGGCCATTGTGTATATGCATCGATTCTATGCGTTCCATTCATTCACCCACTTCCACCGCAACTCAATGGCATCGGCGAGCCTCTTTCTGGCGGCCAAGGTCGAGGAGCAGCCCCGCAAGCTGGAGCATGTGATACGAGCCGCCAATAAGTGCCTGCCGCCGACCACCGAGCAAAACTACGCCGATCTCGCCCAGGAGCTCGTCTTCAATGAGAACGTGCTGCTGCAGACGCTGGGCTTTGATGTGGCTATCGATCACCCGCACACGCATGTGGTGCGCACGTGCCAGCTGGTCAAAGGTAGGCACCAATCTGCTCTAAAATATATCCCAAAATCCCAAATGATATGCACATAGAGCGATTTGTGAATTGATTACTGTGATATATTTTAGCGTGCAAGGATCTGGCGCAGACCTCCTACTTTTTGGCCTCAAACAGGTATGCCTCCACACTCTGGTGACCCAATCCTTGATCCAATCTCTCTCTCATCCATCCTCAAACGTAATGGTATATGCGTATGATCGCGTGTGTGTGTGTACGTGTGGTGGTGGTGGTGCTATGGGATAGACATGTACATTCCTGTACCGAGTGGTTCGTTCATCTAGGATCGCATCAAAGACATCAAATTCCTAGAGTCAAAGCATTCGAAATTACGGCTACCTGCTTAGGTAATAGTTTTCTATCTGCCCAGACCCAGAACAAAAGAAAATAAGTACAGACCGGACCGGACCGGACCGGGCAGGGCCGGACCTGACCTGGCCTGTTCTGTTCTGACTGCGCACATTTTGCACACAAGGACACTCTTTGTCTCGGGTCCGTCTAATCCGCTAAAATCCCGCGTGTAAACACACATCTTGTAAACACATTTTGGCCAGAAACAGAAACATTTTTATTTTATGATATGTCGAAGCAATTTGTCCGATTTTGGAGGTAAACCATGGAACTGGCCATCGAATATCTTGGGTTTTTCTGCAATTAAAATGTAATTTGAACGGAAAAAAGAATAAAACAAAATAAAGAAGGGGGACACCCCTCGAAAACACGAGACAGACTACTGCAATTCTAGTTATTTGCTCAATCCGGGGGATACGGGGTCTACCCCCAATCACATGTGCTACCCCCCTGCGCGCACACACACACATGTCTGCAGACTTTCCCCATCGACTTGCCATTTAATTTCACTAAACTACCATCCTGGAAACAGCCTGCATCTGACCTCGATGTGCCTGCAATATCGACCCACTGTGGTGGCATGTTTCTGCATTTATTTGGCCTGCAAATGGTCGCGCTGGGAGATCCCGCAGTCGACCGAGGGCAAGCACTGGTTCTACTATGTGGACAAGACCGTATCGCTGGACCTGCTCAAGCAGCTGACGGACGAGTTTATAGCCATCTACGAGAAGAGCCCCGCCCGCCTCAAGTCTAAGCTGAACTCAATCAAGGCGATTGCCCAGGGAGCCAGCAATCGAACAGCATCGAAGGACAACAAGCCCAAGGAAGACTGGAAGATGAGCGAGATGATGAAGGGCTATCACTCGAACATTGAGCCGCCGCCAGAGCTGGCCATGAATGGCAATGACAATCGCGACCGGGAGCGAGATCGTGAAAGGGAGCGGGAACGTGAAAGGGAGCGCGAGCGGGAACAGTCTGCGCTTTTGCCCCCGCCAGCGATGGTGCCACAGCAGAGACGACCAGATGGCAGCCATCAGCGTTCATCTTCCGCGAGCAATGTGCCACTCAGCTCCTCCTCATCATCATCGTCGTCGTCGTCCTCTAGCCACAATAAATTGCCAAATTACGCCGGTGGTCTGGCACCCGACGGTCATCCAGGTAAGTAGAAAGCGGACAGCGCATCTCCTACGAGAGCAAAGCACTCAATGCGGTTTCTGTTTGCAGATCACAAGGCCAAGCAGCAGGGCTATAACAACCGCTTGCCCTCCGGTCACCAACGGAGCAGCAGCAGCCTTGGCGGCACGTCCAGCGGAAGCAGTGGCAGTCAAAGGAATAGCTCCAGCTCGTCGTCCAGCCAGCAGCAGCCCGGGCGGCCGCCCATGCCCGTTGACTATCACAAGTCGCGCGGCATGCCGCCGGTCGGTGTGGGTATTCCTCCACATGGTGCTCACAAAATGACCTCGAGCACGAAGCCCCAGCCGCAGCAGCCTCCGTCAACGCATCCATCTGCCTCCAACTCATCTGCAGCGGGTATATCCTCAAAGGACAAGTCGCAAAGCAGCAAGATGTACCCGAATGCGCCGCCATCCTATAGTAACAGTGCGCCCCCCAATCCCTTGATGTCACGCGGAAGCGGAGGCGGAGGCTATCCGGGTGGCAGCAACGGGGCACAGCCCCCGCCCCAAGCGAGCTATGGCAGCAGCCATCGAAGCAGCAAATCCGGCTCCACCGTCCACGGCATGCCGCCATTCGAGCAGCAGCTGCCCTATCCTCAGAGCCAGGGCTACAGTCACATGCAGCAGCCGCAACAGCAGCAGCTTTCCTTGGAAGCGCCTCCCCAGGCATCATCGCAGCAGGGCAAGAACAATTCCATGTTCAGTCCCGAGTGGAGCGACATCAAGAAGGAGCCGCAAAACCAGCCCTTCAACGGCCTCCTGCCACCTCCGGCCCCTCTGGGCCACGACTTCAAGCTGAACAATCATCCACGCGACAAGAACAGCCCCAAGAAGGAGCGCCTCACCCCCACCAAGAAGGACAAACATCGTCCCGCTATGCCCATGACCAGCAGCGGTGGGGCCAGTGCGTCGGCGAAGAATTCCGCCATGATGCCGCCCCACAAGAAGCCGCCGATGCAGCACGGAGGCGAACTGCTGGCCAATCCCAATGAGATCCGCGATGTCGGCAGTCTGAAGCGGGCCAACGAAATCTCAGGCAGTCAATACGGACTGAACAAGCTGGACGACCTGGACGGCAGCAGCCTGCCGCGCGAGAAGCTCCGCAAGCTGGACAACAGCAGCGGCCTGCCCGCCGCCTATCCCAACTACGAAGAGAAGCACACGCCACTGAACATGGTGAATGGCATCGAGACCACTCCGGATCTGGTGCGCAGTCTACTCAAGGAGAGTCTCTGTCCTTCGAATGTGTCGCTCCTAAAGCCGGATGCCCTCACTATGCCGGGACTAAAGCCGCCAGCGGAACTTCTTGAGCCCATGCCCACTCCAGCGACCATAAAGAAGGAGCCTCTAATGGGCAACATGAATGCCATGTGCAATCTCTTAACCTCCGTCACCCCGATGGAGTTGGAAGCGCTCACCAAGATGGGAGGCACGCTCTCCAAGATGGGAGGCGGCGACCCCAAGGATGACAGCAGCAGCAAATCGGAGAAGAAAAAGAAGAAGGAGAAGCATAAACACAAGGAGAAGGATAAGTCCAAGGACAAGTCGGACAAGGAGGAGCGCAAGAAGCACAAGAAGGACAAGCAGAAGGAGCGCAGTGGCAAGGACAGCTCGCTGGCCAACGACTCCCTCAAGATGGTGATCAAGACCAGTGCCTCGACGAATGCCAACGGCGGCCTCCAGGTGGGCACGGCGCCGCCACTTAAACTGAAGATTAGCAAGAACAAGGTGGAGCCGAGCAACTATTCTACGGCCGGCGGCTTGTCGGTGGCTTCGGGCTATGGCCTGGCCCCAGCGGTGGCCACGACAACAGCTTCATCCGGCGCGGGTGTGTCAGTGTCCTCTGCTTCTGCTTTGCCTCCATACGCCAGCGGCTATAACACGGCCACCTCGGGCAGCAGCAGTAGCAGCGGCAGCAACAAGAAGAAGCACAGCGAACGCGACAGGGACAAGGAGAGCAAGAAGAGCAAGAGTCAGGACTATTCAAAATACAATGGCGCTGTCGGAGCAGGCATCGGTGGTGGCGTTGGCGGTGGCGTATTTGCTCCTCTCGGCGGTGCAGGCGCCGCACCCAACATCTCCACGGCGATGAGCCTGGCCTCGAGCATGCCGATGACCACCACCACATCCTCTATGCTGATGACGCCCGCGAATGCTGTTCTCCCTGTTGGCCTGCCACCGCCCGCTTTGCCCGTCTACAGCAAGAAGTAGCGTAAGTTAATAGAAAAGCTGGCGAGGCAGAAGTTGCCATAGGGGGAGAGGAGGCAGGAGCAAGAGGGGAAGGAGCTCCTGTTTAACCCACGAGTCGCACTTTTGATAAATGTATAGAGACCCCTTAATCCGTAATCCGATGCTAGGCTAAGTCGTTAGTATTGTTGGTGAGATGCAAATTCAGATGCATTAGTGGCCTAAGTTATTATTGATTCATTTTAGTTAAGCAATATCTGAAAAATCATTAAACCACAAAACCAACAAACACAATCCTGAGGTTCGAAGCCGATTGGAATCGAGTCGATAACGAAGACGTATTCGGTGATGGAGATGGACACGGAGATGGACTTCGATGTAGGCGTTTGATCTGATTCTGATCGATTCTCCAGTTGGAGAATTTTATCTATAACTCAAAACTCAATGAGCGAAAACTATTGTACAGCATTAATTAATTTATAATTATACTACATTACACATACACCTAGACACACACACACACACATACACACGCAAACAAACACACTTACATACATAGTAGTTTTAAGCGCGTTGTTGGCATCGGAATCTGACGTAGAATCAAAGAATCAGAAAAAATAGAACCCACAGACATATAAAGAGCAGACCCTCCTCTGGCGAGGGCTTCTCGATTAGTTGCAACCACAACACGGCCGTCTAGCATTTAAGTTAGCAAATCAACAAACCACAGAAAAGATTACTATCTGATGTATATAGCCACACCATACACACACACACACACAAGCCAACACACCTACACCTACACAATTGAATACACAAACGAGAGAGAGACACTCAAAAGATTATATAGGACCGACTTCCGCTTAGCAAATATACAATACAATATATAGTACGGCCCCCCACTAATTGCAGGCCGTTGCAGGAGGAGTTAAGGAGTTTCAGAATAATCCACACCGAACAGAGTAGAAATACTAGCAGGAGAGGAGGAGAATAGAAAAGGGACGAGAAGAGAAATGAGAAGATAAAGCCAGCGCTTTGATTCAAAATTAAAGACGCCAAACTACATAATAAATTATTGAATTAAATCATAGTTGCTACGCGTAAAATCGATGACGATACAAGTAAATGCAAATGCAGAGAGGTTATTCTTTAGTTAGCAAAGATTTTCTATCCCCGTTTTCCAGCCCAGCCCAGCCCAATTTCGAATTCCAACTTGGTTTTCCATACACCCCACACACCACCCCAATAGCAATACTTACGGCATTGTGTTTCAGTGCTTTTCAATGAATAGAATTAAAACTAAACCCATACAGATTTGAAAACGTTTCGGCGGTGGATAATATGTTTAAAAGGTCGCCCGAAACGTTGACGTAGCTTTCATTGTTTTTAAAAATATTTTTTTTGAAGCTAGCATTACGTAAAGGAAACAAAACAACAACAACAAAAAACCCAAACAAAAACGAATACAAAACAAAACAAACAAAAAAATACCCACAAAAACAAAATTATGAGTAAAATAAAAATCGTTGTGCAAGTAAACAGAAAAACGTTACAAAAAATGATGTAAAAACACGGACGCTAAATGGAAAACTTACAAAACAAAACAAGTTCGAAACTTATAGAAATCTAAGCGGGAAGTAAATGCATCTTCGAGGCACAGACACAAATAGTCAGGGGAATGCCAGAAGATTGTGTAATCAAATGAAATTGAATTTTTATGTAATTTTCGACACTAAACAAGCAGTTAAGCGAATGTTTTTCACCACTATTCGTATTCGTATTCAATTTCTCTACTACTGCATTAAGCTGCAAGCATACATAGTATATGCAATTAGTATATACACATATATGTAGCCCTAAACTATCCACTAAACACACACGAACACACAGATACATACATACTCCCCCCCCCTCACACAGACACACACTGACAAACACTGATACACACACACAATACAAAGCATATAATTTAAGTTATAATTGAGAGGACACCCCGGAGACATCCGTATCCGTGTTTTTAATATTTCGATCGATTGACAAATCGTACGATTGTGTAATTTGCGGCTAAGATTTTTTTTCTTTTACATACTTATTCTTCAAACTACCCTCTAGACCCCCTTCCCCACCCCCACCCATACCCATACCCTACCCAAACCTATCCCTCCCCTACTTTAAGTTTTTGTATATACATAGAAAGAAAGTAATGGAACGCCGCTCCTCGAGGATCGGGCCAGTGCCGGGTTTCATTGGGATCACGAGTTAGTACGAGTGCGGTCGGTCGGTCAGTCGATGTGTTCGAATATGGATTCACTCGACACTGGCCCGATTTCCGAGGGGCTCGGAAAACCAGGCAAAAATCCAAAACAAAAAACCAATAAAAATGCGAAAAAATAAACAAAAAAATCAGGAAAAAAATTAAATAAAAATAAATGTACATGCGTTTTTATTTAAACCCTTACATGTTCCCTGATCCATTCAAGGTAACTAGTGATGCGCGTAAAGACCGCCGGGAAGCCCACCTCGCAGCCCATGTTGGTGCCGAAGGAGGTGGACCCAATTAGGGTGGTGGCGTTGCCCTCCATGACGACCAGAGGGCCGCCGGAGTCGCCTTGGCATGTGGATTTGCCGCTGGTGGTGCTCATACAGATCATGTTCTCCGACACGGCCCCACTCCAGTACATCTTACACAGGGTATGCGGGAGAATAGGCATCTTGACGAAGCGCAGCGCCGGAGACACTACCTCCGAGCTGTCGCTGTCCCGTCCCCAGCCCGAGGCGTAGGCCTTCTGGTACTCGTAGGTGGGATACGTTCCGTTGACCCGCCTCGGCAGGCCAGCGGGGCGAATGGTATCGGTGAACCGCACCAGGATGGGCAGCCGGATGAGTGAAATGTCGTTGGCCACCGTGCTCGCCGTCCAGTTTGTGTGCACAATGATCTGAGACTTGTTCACCTGGAACCGCCTCTGACCGGGCTCGTTCTCGTCCTGGATGTTGATGGCGCCCAAGTAAACGGTGGCCGACTCTGCCCCGTCCGTGCAGTGGGCAGCCGTGAGAATCCAGCGATGGGAGATCAGAGTGCCACCGCACCAGGTGCTCGTGTTGCCAAAGGAAATGTTCAGCCCCGCCTGGTAGGGAAACTGTCCCGCCACGGCCAGGTCCCCGTTGGTGATGCGTGACTCCAGACCAGCCAGAAGGGGCCCAGCTGCGCAGGAGCCAGCCAACGCGACAGTCAGCATGATAGGTAACAGTATCTTCATCTTACTTAATTGGTTGTCAAATGACTGGTGAAGAGGATTGTCCAACGGTTATATAGGAGCAGGGTAGCCACATGCCTTATCGACGATCGAGAAGCCCTTGACCAATGAGCACCCTAGTTGGCGGCGCAGAACCACCTGGCCTGGTTGGGATTATTCCAATAGATAGGTGCTAAAAACAATCTACTTGAGGTTGTTCCCTAATTTGTGTGTTGGACTTATAATTGATTACCAATGAATCATTACGAAGGATTTCTAATTGAACTCGGCGTGTTTTATAGAGTACGCGTGATAAAAGTTAATGAAGATTCGCATTTGAGTAGGGGATTGAGGGCCCCGAAGACCGACTCCATCTATCTGACTGTTCTATCAGTTGGAAAAGCAAGTGGCTCTCAAAGTATCGCATGAGAGAAACGTTCTGCTCACAGTTTATAAAAAAAATTATCAGGCAAATAATATCGTAGAAGTAGAAGCTTTGCTTTTCTTAGAAACTTTATGTGATAGTGTTACGCTTTGGAATAGTAATACGTCAACAGTTGAATGAATATGTTATCAACAGATACTGATAATGATACGTATGTACATACCTTTAATTTAATGCATAAAACAAAAGATTTTGACATCGGTTTATCTGGGAATCACGTGGCTTCATTGATGAAAGGTTTTCCAGATAAATCAATCAAATTCTTGATTAGCCAGAATCGGCTGAAAACAGTTGAGATAGACGAAGAGACCGACTTGGGTATATCGAACTGGATGTGTATGCAAAATGATACTTACCCTCTGTAAGGATAGACAAATTCGATCCACTTATGAGGCGTTTACCACACTGGGAACACACTGAACGCCACCCCATCCCTATCGGAAACTCTCAAAAAATGGTGGAAAAACATATGTATTTCTATTAGTTCAGCAATCAAGTGGCGTTCAGATGGCTTGCAAGTGATAATCCGTAATCGGGCATTATGGCCCACTCGGACGACTATAAACGGCCAATCAGGGCAGATTAATCCACTGAGGAGACCATAAATCCACATTCTGGTGGGTACGCTACTCCAGTGACAGAACGAGTGGAACATACTCAAGATGCAAATAAGTTTGGCTCTGGTTTGCCTCCTATTCGTCGTATTTCGGTTAAGAGGTTTCCTCTGTCTGGATCTGGGTCATGGCGCCCTGGTGGGGCGCATCACCGGCGGAGAGGAGGCCCGTGAGAATCAGTTTCCCTATCAAGTTGGTCTCTCCATAGAGGAGGCCAACGATTTGTTTAGTTGGTGCGGCGGTAGCTTGATATCGGATCAATATCTGTTGACGGCAGCGCACTGTGTGGAGAAGTAGGTTCTCCCCGAACAAACAAGATTCCAAGTGGATTAAGCTGACAATTATACCTCTACAGTGCTATCTCCATCACGTTCTACTTGGGCGGAGTGAAGCGATTGTCTCCCCAACAGCTGCTCCGTGCAAGCAATCCCGTGGTGCACCTTCATCCTGGCTGGAACAGCCAATCGCTGGAGAATGACATTGCGCTGGTTTCTTTGCCCGAAGCTGCCGTCTTTAGCAGCTCCATAGAAGTCATCAGACTTCCAGGAATGGCCTCGAGCCATGTCAGCTACGACTACGTTCCGGCCACGACCTCTGGATGGGGTCGCATTAATGATGGTAGGGATTGTCCCTCTCCTACACCAGATGTCAGATTTCCTCTGAATGTTAACTATTTTTCAGAGTCTGCTTTCATTTCCGATCACCTTCGCTATGTCGTCCAGTTTGTGGAGTCCAATGAGGACTGCCAGTATTCGTACGCCAACGTCAGGCCCACTAACATCTGCATGGACACAACCGGTGGCCGATCGACCTGCACCGGAGACTCGGGAGGTCCCCTGATCTACCAAGATCCCTTGCAGAATGCCGATATCCTGATAGGCGTCACTTCCTACGGCAAGAAGTCCGGCTGCACTAAGGGTTATCCCTCGGTCTTCACACGCGTCACGGCGTACTTGGACTGGATAGCGGAGGTGAGTGGAGTTGTCTACCCGTAGAGTGGCCCACGATGGCTGATCAAACAGTGCTGGGCACTGTAAATAAATTATATCAAATGTTGAGCATTTCAAAAGTGGGTCTGGCCTGTGTTGATTTCGGGAAGGGAACATGGAACATGGGGAGTGCGGGCAGGTACAGGTATACTTGAGAGCAGTTTGAAATCGAGACAGGGTAAGATAACCCAACAAAGCACCTTCCTATTGCCTTTGATAAAGAGTTGGCTGGAATATATGTACATATATAAATATATGTACATGGGTAGAGTATACTTTAAAATAGCGGATATAAAGGATATTTGACTACTATCAGAAGGGAAAATATTCATTCTTATATATCCTATACTATCTGTAAGCTGAAAGTTCCACCTACGGATCTATTGTTTAGTCTCTTGCTGTGTACAAATTCCAATTAGCCGCAGATTGATCGCTCCTTTGGCTATCTTTTGCCGAGGAGAAACTGCCAATTCATTTGCCCCGTATCTCTCAACAGTTTCGAGAAGCACCAACAGATCTGATTCCCGAATCGCGGATGTGGCGCATGCCGATAGGCGAGTTACACAAGGAGCTGGCCCTAGCCACTTGAGCACAGATCAGATAGGGCGGGACGTCATGAGGTTCGATTGGACGGACGGGCTGGATGGCCTATAAAAGCGGCGGGACGAGCTCAAATCACTTATACTTTTCATAGGTAGCCCAATCATGAAAGTGCTCGTTGTATTCGCTTTGGCTCTGGCCTACGCCTCCGGATCGGCTCTGCGCGCTGTCCAGTCTGGACCCGACGGACGCATCACCCATGGCGAGGATGCCCGTACTGACCAGTTCCCCTACCAGGTGGGACTTTCCCTGAAGATCGGCTCCTCCTCGGCCTGGTGCGGTGGCTCCCTCATCTCTCCCGAGTGGGTCCTGACTGCCGCTCACTGCACTGATGGGTAAGCAACTCCTCGAGAGATTACAGCGATCCAAAGTGGCTAAGGATATTCTTTCCCTTCAGCATTGACTCCGTTGAGGTCTATCTGGGCAGCACTGTGCGCTCCAGCCCCAAGGTCAAGCACCACGTCTCCAAGGACGACATCATCATCCACGCCGACTGGAACAGCCGCACCCTGAGGAACGACATCTCCCTGATCCGCATTCCCCGTGTCGAGTACAGCAGCGCCATCCATGCCGTCGAGCTGCCCCGCGAAGAGTCCCACTACTCGTCCTACGATGGTGATGAGGTGATCGCCTCCGGATGGGGCCGCACCTCCGACGAGGCCAGTGCCGTCGCCTCCCACCTCCAGTACGCCCACATGAAGGTCATCTCCAACAGCGAGTGCAAGCGCACCTACTTCACCACCATCCGCGATTCTAACATTTGCGTCTCCACCCCGGCTGGCGTTTCCACCTGCAACGGAGACTCTGGTGGCCCTCTGGTCCTGGAGCACAGCAAGGTCCAGGTTGGTCTGACCTCCTTCGGCTCTGCCGCCGGCTGCGAGAAGGAATACCCCGCTGTCTTCACTCGCGTCACCAGCTACTTGGGCTGGATCCGTGAGCACACCGGCGTCTCCCGTTAAGTTGCTGATGTTTCTGTTCCTCATCCAGAGTAATAAAGAATCGATTTAAAAAAAATGTAATCTAACGTTGGCTCTCATTCAGCGATAGGATGTTTTGTAAGGGTTTTTGGCTTCGCTGTTAAGCAGCAACGAATGAGTGGGGAAAATGTCCTTGATCCTTGATTAATCCTCAGATCATTGTACTGCTCGCTGGCAATGTCGATGGGCACGGCACGGCTCTAAAAAGTAACGGTCACTCACGTAGAGCACACCTTGTAAAACGCATGTAAAATACATGTAAAACTCATGTAGAATTACTTCGCTTGTGCTGTTAGGCGCGAAAAATCACACTTAACACTGCCATAACATAGTTCGGTACAACTCGAACCGTTAACAACAGCGCGCATTCAAATTTCTAACTTTTTCATCGGTTTTTTCGCGTTCTTCTTCTTCTTTATTTAGATAAGAAGAAGTGGCTGACTTCTCTCGTAGACCCCGTTGTTGGCAAAGTTTGTGGTGGAGCAGATGACTAAGACAGGCTCCAGCGGAGCGGCTGGCGGAGGAACTACTATCAGCCTTTCCATTCCGGTCTCTAACTTTTACCATCTATTTCTTCTGTTCGTCTAATTTCTTTCATCTTTACAGGCACAAAAGCATTAATAGTACATCTCATCTTGAAAAATGACATCAAAGCGAATTTTCCTTTTATTGGACGGATATTGGATGAATTTCATATGGATTCCGGTTTCTTTATATGTGTGTGGTTATGATTATACAATTTATGGGTATCTATTAGTATTTTGGAGCATTCAGTTCTATCCCATAGAAAAGAATGATAACCTGAAAGCCATTTCCACAATGTTCTGCGGAACATCAGATCGATGACATATGTAGACCTCCTTGGCTGGCGACTGAAAGAGGCGACCGACCACCACAAATCGAACGGATTTCGTGGAGCAGGCCTGATTCTCCGCTCTGGATTGGGGGTAAGCCTCCAATGTCATCCCGTGCTCCCTCACCAGCGATATTGCATTACTGCTATTATGTCCATTGGCGTTGGCAGATACTCTTATGGACTCTGTCAGCTGTCTGCGGTAGTGTTTGGAGCGCTCCAGTACAGAGTGAATCATGTGGCAGGCCTGGCGAATCTCGGACAGAAATGACGTGCTCTCCGTGCAGTCATTGAAGGGAGCGAACAGAGAGCCATTGGCTATGTCTATGTAGACGTAGTACAGGACACAGTTCTTCCAGCCGGCGGAGATCTTCACTGGTACCACATTGCTGATTTCCTTCCACATCGACTCGGTCATCTGGCTCTGATTATGGGTCTCTGAATTCAGATTGAGACCATAGTGCAGCGGATGTTGAACGGCAAAATTCTCCCAATCCGACTCGCTGTCGGAATCCTCTCCGGCGCCATGGATAGGTGTCAGGCGCTTTCGCGACGAGTCGTCTTCGCTGGGCGTCAGACTGTGTATCGACGAACCGCCCAGGGAGGAGCAGAGCTGCGCCTCCTCATCCACAGATACCGCAGTACTCAAGACCGTAAGTTTCTGCTTAAGAAAGGACTCCAGTTTGCCGTTTGCCTCCTTCTCGTCCTTTGCCTCAGCGCCAGCTTGTTCCAGCACTTGAGGTCGCTTGTTCGAAATGGACCAGAACATGGCGAGGGACTCGATGCCGCACTGAATGAGGTGATCCAGTGTCTCCTGTATTTCCTCGATATAAAAGAGCGATGGTCCCACTACGGTGTCCGGCGCCATGTCTGGTGCATCGAATATCTTTAGGATAACCGCCAGGCTGAGATGATTCCGTGTGCAGACGGTCAGAAAGTAGCGACCCGTGGCATTGGGCAGCACGATCTCCTCCCACACATACAGCTCCCGAACGCGCACACTCGGGGCTCCAATTAGATCGAAGAGCCCTCTGCATCTCAGGAAGCCCTCGACATTGGCCCGCACTTCAGCGGGCAGCAGGCTGGCCACCAGAAAGTGATTGTAGTAAAGAGCGCTGCCATAGATAAAGAACTCGCGGTGGGTGGTCAACGGCTCGTCGTTCCAGTTGCGGTAGTCCATGGCCTCCATCTCGCTCAGGGCGTCGAACACACGCAACTGTGCCTCCTTGGGCAGGGGCAGATTCCGGGACTGCCCGAGCAGTTCCTCAAACTGGGTTAATCCACGGCACTTGAGCAACAGCCGTGTGCGCTGAATGCCACAGAAGTGGCGCAAGAAGGATCTTAGGTCTCCGGAACTGCCCTCTGCTCCTGCTCCTGCTCCAGCTCCTGGTCCTGCGCCAAAGTTTTCCACAACCAAGCCCGGCATGGAGAAACGGATATATCCAATTAGCTCATCCGACCGCATGTTGCACTCGGCGGCACTGTAGAGGCTACTCGCGTACGCGAACAGGACCAAAAATCCATTCAGCCTACGGTAGTTGACGTGGTAGGGAACCTGGTCGACCAGCAGGCGCGACGTGATCGGCTGTGTGTGCAGCTCGCTGAGAACGGCGTGCAAGGTGAGGAAACTGCCACGTGCCTTGTACAGGAAGTTGGTCGTTGCGACCTCGGGGTAATAGTACAGCGAGTCCTGGTGTTGGTCGTGCTGGTAGCATTCCGGTGGCAGCAACAGCATACCAAAAGGCATACTCGCGGACGCATCGTCAGTCTTTAGGGCGCTGGGCTCGGAGGCAGCTGGCAGAAATAGTTGCTCAAACTTCTCCGCAAACATGGCAAAGTTCTCCACCTTGCGCACCTGCTCCTCCTGCTGGCTCTGGCCGTAGGTCGGATCTGCTGCTGCTGCTGCTGCCGCGGCTGCGGCGGCCGTAGAGCTGGAGGATGCCTGGAAGCAGAGGCACACCTGGGTGGGCTCCACGAACTGCTGCAGCAGCTCGTCCACGTTGCTGGCGTAAATCTCAATGCCGTTGAGCGACTTGAACCAATCGCCGCGCTTGATGTCGTGCTGCATGGCGCTTATGTCGTGCACAAAGCCCTCCACCATGAGACACTCTGGCTGGTCAGGAAACGGCAGCACACGGAATCCAAGAATCGACTCCACCGCGGTGGAGCGTCGGCCAAACCGAAACCGATCTGCTGCCGTTATAACTAGCTGCAGCTTCTTGTTGCTGCTGCTGCTGCTGACGTCCCCATGCGATGTCTTAAAGTGTGAGAACCGAAACTCGTCGGGCTCCGTTCCTGACAACTGGTTGCGGCTGTGGTTCTGGCCCTGGCTCTGGCTCTGCATCTGCGGCTGCGTCTGCGTCTGGGAGTGGGACGGGCGGCTGACATTGTGTTGACGTCGCATCGGCTTCTTTCCCAGGCGCAGTGAGCGGCGCATGAATTCCACCCGACGCTCCGCCGACGACGCTATGCTTGACTTCACACTGGGCATGTATTCAACGTAGAAGAGGCTGCCGTCCGCGGCCACGTACTCCTCCCAGCTGGCCGAATCGCTGCCATCACTGTACGAATTACTGATCGATGAGCTGGAGCTCGAAAAGGCCTCCGAATTGGCATCAATGCCAGCCAGACTCCCCGGAGACTTGCGCATTGCGGCAGCAATTAGACAAGATGTCTGTTTTCAATAATTTTCTGGGTTACACCGCAGAAAGTATTTCGAGGCACGCTGATCTTCACATTTGAATGTCGACTGACTGGAAGACAGTTCTCACTTCTGGCTAGAACCGAATGCTCAAAGCCACACAGCACACAGCAGTTCTTTCTACCTTGCTCAAAACCTGTTTCTAATTGCACTCGAGCCGGAGATCAGAGCAAGCCCACCTGGCGAAGGCTGTTGATTGTCTTATTCTCTTTCCATCTTACCAGCGGGAATCGACTCACGCTCTTTGCTACCATTCTTCCAGACTGGAAACGATTATGTTTGTAAATCTTTCGACCAGTTACCAAAGAAGCAACTGAAGAAGGAGAGTAGTAGGTCTTTCGTATAAAGGGTACTCGTGTATATTGCAATTTGTACATTCTTAAACATAAAATAGGTGAAGCTCTAATATGAAAAGAAATTTCAAATATGTTTAATTTTAAAATATAATATTTTTTTAGATGTTGTGAAATTGCAATAAAGAAAGGAAGCAAGAATCTTTATTGGCTCTAATCAACAGATAATCTTAGGTTTTTCTATAGACTGTAATCGCTTTCATTTCAGTTGTAAATCACCGCTACGGGCTTCGATTACATATACTCGTATATGTACATATATGTATGTATATTTCTAGGAGTCTAGACTGTGGACAGACTGTTGAGACATGTTATTTGATATCGTTTTGGAGTTGATCCGTATTAGTGCTTACACAGGTGAGCATTATAGACTAAAAGCCATAATTATCCGATAATGGAACATGGGGTTCTACTCAAACGAAGTGTGGGACTGACGGACTGGCGGAACGCATTCTGCCACCGAAAGACTGATACCCGTGCCGTGGCTGATAGCCAAACCTGAACCCCATTCAACGGGCAGCAAGGCAAAATATTGCCAAAATTGATAAGCCGTATCGTGTCAGTATTAGCCACATATCGGTGCTACCAATCATTTTTGCTGACCATTCGCTAACACTTGTTCGCTTATTTAGTATTTTTCGGGAACGCAGAAGCTTCGGTACCATCCAAACCGTTTCGTTTACCATCGAAAAAGATTCAATTCTATAGGATATAGCAAAATGTTGCACACGCATTATCGGAGCGTAGAGAGAACGTGATTAAAATGTCCAGCCCGTTTGCAAAGAACAAAAAAGAATTGAATAAAGAACTTTAATAAAAAATTGTATATTTGTATTTGAATCAACAACTGAGAAAATGTACGAGTTTGTTTGCGCATTGAAAAAGTAGGAACTTGCTTTCGATAATCAATAATTTGTGGGTTCTGATAACGGCGATAATTAATAGACCTATAAAATGCCTTCAATATCCATATTAGAAGTGTTTCTCGTTGTGTCTCTGCTACGGGGAAATGCACAAGTAATACGTGCCATCGAGCTATCAAATTCCGACGGGCTGCCCGATACCATAGCAAACCCAAACCTACGGCAGATTAGGAGCGATGAAAGCGGAGAGTCCACTGCGGATGCGGATCTCAAGTCTGCTCTGCTCAAATACGATTCTGATGACGGCAATAGCTGTCTCTTGGATATCATCAAGGAAGATGTGCTCTGGTGGACATTCCCAAATGGAACCCTGAAGCAACTGAATGGGAAATACTGTAAATCAAGTGCACATCTGCTCAATTTCGACTCATTATACCATTCCCAAATTATTACTTGTATGTTTTTATGCACACAGCACCACAGCTATACTTGGATCTATCGCATGGCAACATGAAGGAGGACACTGACTTGTTCCAACAAACCAAACTATCAATTAATTTTCCTTTCAACACAAAGAAAGTTGAAGTTTTTTCGGCTGCCTACAACGCTCTGAACGCCGTCCCCTACCAGGCCCTGTACTCTTTAAAGGACTCGTTGAAGCTTTTATCTTTGCGGGGAAACAAGTTCGCTGACCTACTGCCGGATGCTGAGGGTAAGTATAGCTAGAAAATGATTGCATTTTGACTATAGAACAACAAGCGACAATTACACTCCTTCCTATGATCAGTTATCATTCAAAATTTCAGCCGTTGAGCGATTTTTGAATGAAACACGTTTGGACTCCAGTTACACCACACAACACAGATGCGAGCAGTTTCTTGCACAAAACTCAACTGATCTGTACGATCGGGAGTGCTTTCTATACAAAAACAACAACACAAACACAAGCCACGCCAATATGGGCCCAACGAATGATAGAGCCTATGGGGGTTACATTCAGTTCCTGAAGGAGAAGGTTGACCTTATTGGGAAGTCGCGTAAGACCACAATTGCAACACATTCGCACACATTTATACACTGTTCAGCTCATCTGTGTTATTTTGTAATATCTATTTAAAGCACATTAATTTTCTTTCGCTTAGAGCAATCCATTGCATGGGCCACCTTTCCGAATCTAACACGACTTGTGGAACTGGACATCAGCAACTGCAGCATTGAGTATGTGGAGAAGGAAGCCTTTAAGAACCTGACCAACTTGAAGAGGCTCTTCATGTCGGACAACAAGATCATGACTATTCAACAGGATACGTTCTATTATATTCAGAGTGTGCAATATTTGGATATTTCGTTCACCAACGTACTGACGTATAGCTACCAAATATCTATGCCCACCCTTGAAATGGCCATGAGCCTTATCTACGGCCTGAAGATACAGCAGAACGCATTTAAACTGTTGCCGGAATTGGTCTACCTGGATGTTTCCCACTCGAAAATGACCCGCAACAGTGCCGTGGCCTTTGCTCATTTGGGGCCGAAGCTAAAGTACCTCAGTTTGTGCTACACGGCCATTCCCATGGTGAGCAGCGCTATTTTCAAAAACACCGCCCTGAAAGGGCTTGATTTGTCGGGGAACCCCTTCGTGTCGAACAGCATCTTGGATGATGCATTCGATGGGATTGGCAGTACGTTGAAGTACCTTTACTTTGAGCACTCCAACCTCAAGGGTATGGAGTGGGCGAGGCCCCTGAAGAACGTTCAAATCCTGGGCCTGGCTGGTAACAATATCAACGCTTTGTCCTCCACCATGTTCGAGACCCTCGAGAGCTTGGAAATCCTCGATTTGAGCTCTAACCACGTTGGGAATTGGTATAAGAGCGCCTTTGACAATAACTCAGAGCTGCGTGTGCTGAATCTTCGCAGTAATAACATCAATGTGCTCACCAATGAGATGCTCAAGGACTTTGAACACCTGGAGTACCTCAGTCTCGGCGACAACAACTTCATTTGCAACTGCCATCTGAGGGAGGTGGTCGAGGTGGCGGCGGGTAACAACAAGGAAGCCGACTGCTCGTACAATCTGCTCAACCTAAGCCCCGCCAGTTCGATGAGCATCCAAAAACTGTTGGATACCGCAGAAAGTCTAAATATAGATCGCAAGCTCTGGCAGAACCGATTCGTGCCACAGTTGAAAAAGAGCTACAACAACATCAAGGACTATAAGCGCGTGAACGAAATTTTTCAACTGCGATTTTTAGCTGCAGGGTATAATGCTTCAAGGTGCCCCGCCTCGACCCCCTACCAGATGTCTGAGTTAAGCGACGATTTACTGACCTTAAAATTTCAGCTGCTTGACTATGATGCGACGCAGTATTGGTGCTTCAATGACACCGATCAATTGCAGGTGGAAGAGCTGAACTGTCAGGTTCGGGCCATGAGTGAGATCACGACGACATTACACAACCTAACGACGACGGTTATCGCGGTGTTCGGCAGCATCCTTGGCCTGTCCATTTGTGGCTTCATCATCTATCTGAAGCGTTGGCATATACACTACTACTACTCGTCGCTGAAGTCCGCAGCTCTTCTCTCCAGCGCATCGAAAGAGTCGGTGGACAGCTTTTCGCATTTGTCCCAACGTGATCCCAGCACGGTCTACGACATCTTCATCAGCTACTGTCAGAACGATCGATTGTGGGTGTTAAACGAACTGCTGCCCAATGTCGAGGAAGCAGGAGATATTTCCATATGTCTGCATGAACGAGATTTTCAGGTTCGGTGTTTGCTTGGTGTGCCTTGAGTCTCTCGAGCGTGTATACTAATCCCATGCCTTCCTGTTTATAGATCGGAGTGACTATACTGGACAACATTATCTCATGCATGGATCGTTCGCACTCACTGATGCTGATTATATCCTCCAAGTTTCTGCTGAGTCACTGGTGTCAATTCGAAATGTATTTGGCCCAGCATCGGTGAGCGAGTTTCCCATTCCCGCATGAAATTCTAGCTCTAACATGTTTTACTTTCAGCATCTTTGAGGTCAGCAAAGAGCATTTAATCCTCGTATTCTTGGAGGATATACCACGTAGCAAGCGTCCAAAAACTCTCCAATATTTAATGGATGTGAAAACCTATATCAAATGGCCAGTCGGCAAAGGCGACGAAAGACCAAAGCTGGAGGAGCGTAAACTATTTTGGAAACGCTTGAGAAGATCGCTGGAAGTCATTGGCATCAGTAGTTCGAAAGAGAGAGCTTAAGAAAACCAGAAGCCATAATATTCCTTAAAGAGTCCTAGTCAGTTTTGCAAGTACCTGATAAAATATAGATTAATACGTAAAATATGTATACTCAAGATGTATGCATGTCGTTTTTTCTTTCACAATTTCTAATGGGGCAAACCGGGAAAATATATTTCTACATACTTTGTGAATTAGTCAGATCACTTAGTGCAACAAGTGAACAGATACGATATCGAATTCTAAATAATTTTCCACTTTCACTCCCACAACGCTAGCCGTTTGATATTAGACTTTGAAGCCGGACTAGCTGCAAAAACAGTGACAGCCTTATGGGAAAAGCCTGCAGTAAGAGCGAGAGAGATCTATTTCTCTAGTTGATTTCAATACTTTTTAGATACGATTTTGCTGGCTGGCTGTGTGTCACAAATAGTGCCTTGACTGATAGCCGGGAAACGAGCTTAGACTCAAATACGAACCCTTATTTTTGGTCAGTGTCTATCATGCTATCTTTCTCTTCGCAGTAAATTTAGCAAAGTCAAATGTCACAACAGCTTTATCTACGCGCCCGATATATGTTACAAATTTGCTATTCAAAAATCGATAGCAATCGCAGCAGATTCAGGTTCATCGATGAACAGCCACACTGAACAGATGTTTTGCATTCGCGCGCAAAAAAGAACGCATTAAAAAATTGATACTCCGTAAAAATGGAATTTCGTTTTAAGAAACGTGCACGGAATGATGTCAAAGTCGAGGTGGTCAGTTTGGAGAGCAAGTACCCCTCCAATGTCACGATGTACTACTATCCACCGACAGACGACATTCACATTGAGGAATTCGAGGAGCTTGCCCTGGAGCGACTGCGTCTGCTGCGCGTCCTGGACCGTGCAGGAACGAAAAGTCTACGATTGCTTTCTGAGGATTGGAAGGAATATGTGAGTTCCGAGCTAACGCGTGAAGGTCTGCGAAACTATCTGAGATTGTGTTCCCCCGGCGGAGTCAGTGCGCAGGGCAGTAAGCACGAGTCGGATATACAGACGCGACGCCGAGACTACCTGTCGCACTTTATACTTCGATTGGCCTACTGTCGATCCGAGGATTTGTCACGCTGGTTTGTTGCCCGCGAGATGGAACTTTTTAGATACAAATTTGCAGCGCTGAGCAGTGCCGAGGTGAAGCAGTTCCTCGAGGCGAATGATTTCCATTTCCAACCTCTGACCGAATCAGAAAAGGATGAGGTCAAGGACGGTCTTTACGAGAGCACAGCGGGGCAAAGTGTTTCCAAGATAGAGCTTCTCGACTTCTACAAGGTGCCCTTCACGCAGGTGTTGGACTTGGTGCGCGGTCGCCGGTGCTTCCTGAAGGGGGCTTTGCCTATGTGAACACCCACGATCTGGTCTCTGTTGTCAGTACAAAGCAACAAGATATAATGGAACTGGGCCTTCTGGCCTCCAAGGGCTTAATTGAAGAGGTCGAGGGGACGAACGCATCTCAAGAATGCTCAAGGCATTGCACAACTCGTACACCGGCAAGGATTACACAGTGTCTCGCGATGCAGCTGTTGCGATCGAGTCCCTCAACCAGCTGTCCAAAACATCAATGCCGCTATGTATGCGCATGTGCCACGAGCACATCCGTGCCCAACATCACGTTAAGCACGGTGGTCGGATGCAGTACGGACTATTCCTTAAGGGCATTGGTGTAACGCTTGAAGATTCCATACGCTTCTGGCGCGAGGAGTTCACCAAGAAGATGGATGCAGATAAGTTCACGCGCAGCTACGAGTACAACATCCACCACAACTACGGCAAAAAGGGATCCATGGTTAACTACACTCCCTACTCGTGCTCCAAAATCATCAAGGAAATGGCGACACCGGGCGACTGCCATGGCTGTCCCTACAAATCCGTAGATCCGGCTGCACTCAAAACAAAACTGGCCTCCTACGGCCTGTCAACCAGCCACATCGATGAGGTGATGTTCTTTGTGTCCCGTGGTCACTATCAAATCGCCTGTGGCAAGTACTTTATGCTCACGCACAACTCGAATGTGGAGCCGACCATCAATCATCCAAACACCTACTTCGAAGAAAGCCAGATACTGATGGGCAACCGGCAGAAGCGCACCACAGGACCCATGCCACAGAAGGCCAAGCCCAGACCAGACATCAAGGGCCATGCAGACAGGTCTATGCTGAATGGCGACGACGATGAGGAGCTGTGGAAGATCGCGGAGACACAGGAGCGGGCTTATCAGAGCCAAAAGGACATCTCGGAGGCCTTTAATGATGATCTAGATCTTACGGAAATTACATACTAATCGCTTAAAATAATAAAATTACGTATCTATAATCGTGTTTAATGTCTCACGTCCGACAAAGGTGGCAGGTCTTTGAACTGGGATTTCCCGCCTTACTACTACTCCGACCATACGGGGGCCATCCATTCACATCTACGTAATAGATGCCTCTCGCTTTTCTGTCAATTATGTATCCCATCGAGGAAGGGGATCCCGTGACCGTGCCCGACGTGCAGTCGCGTCGCCGAAGCTCATCCCAAGAAGTGCATTTGGTGGCCATAAAGTTCTTCTCCTGTTGGGGATATGCACTCTCTGCAAAGTACTCCACGGCGCGTGTGTGAGAGCAGCCAATGGTCAGGCAACCGGGCTGTATGGGGTGTGCCCCACCCGGATAGAAATCCACATCGCCCAGGGGACCACGCTTCGCCAGAATACCAATGTTGGTATGGATGATGTCCACCAGCTGCGCATCTCCCCGAGTCAGTCCCGGCAGAATGTTTTCCTGTCGAAAACAGGGTTTCGCGGGATCCAGACCTGTTATACGGGGTACCAGTCGGCCAGTAAGTCTCTTAAATGAGCGTCCAGCAGTACCCATAATGTGTGCCCCCAGCGAATGCCCTACGGAAACTCCCGTATCATACATACATAGATCCTTAGATTCCTTAGACTATCACTTACCGATCAAGTGAATATTTCGCAGGGGAGTGAGCTCTATCAAGTGCGTTAGACCCACGGCAATGTGCTCGCCAATAAGGTCCGTGTTTAGGGCCGACCAAGAGTATAGTGTGTCCACGTAATCGGCTGCGTCCACAATCTGAAATTGTTCTTGCTATTTAAGTGGACTTTACAGTGCACTGCTGGACTCTTTACACACAACAAAATTTACATCGCGGCGACACATGAAGGCCCTCGAAATCATGGCGATGGCGGAGGATTCATTGACAGTGTTTGTCCAACCGGTGGCCAAGATGACCACCTTGCGACCCTTGCCAAACTTGGAGTGATTCCAGAGCTTCGCTGCGTCCAGCAGTGGAACACTGTAGTTGTGGCAGGGCGTCATGTACTGAAAGTGTATTTTATTTATATCTGGAGTGATCTTCGGAGGGACTCTGCCCATAAACAGCGTGGAGGAGCCTGTGTGCAATCGCAACGGTTTACATGAGATGCTGCTGTGACAATAGGATATTATCTTCTTACACAGGGTATCTATCACATTGGCTGCCAGCTCGAGAGGAGCGGCAGTGAGGATATTCGCTTTCACAGTCACAATGTCGGTCAGAACTCTAGGCACTGCCTCCCACCAATTTGGTGTAGATCTGCCATCAGTTGCTGTCAGCTCGGCGTGTACGGCATGGCAATGCACGGAGATTTGCAAGAGGAGAAAACACTGAATCCGCATTTCACGAATATGTGCAACTGTCTACACCGAAGCGAAGCTGTTTCTGCTTGGAAGGCGGCAAGTGTATCGAAATACTTTTGCGGGCATTGTTCTGTCTTTTCATTGTTCCTAATCTGACTCTTTTTGCCTTAGCTTGATGTTTGCAAAGACTATTATATCTAGGAAATGGCAATGGCACCAATTGCTTATTCGTGTTTAATTGACCTCAATTTTGGTTTTACGGTAGAAATTTATCTAAAAAATGTGGTTCATTTCATTCTCTGCTCTCTTCGGTAGAGGCTGAATATTTTCATAAATTTAATCTTAACTTGTAGTCTTAAAATCTTAAACAATTATTTACACATAATTCTATTTGTTTCTGCTATGTGTCATATAACTTAGATATATCTTCGTACTGTACATTATCAACTATTCGTCCTTTGAGCGGACCGTGAAGTATCTCAATGCTGACGGAGAACTTGCGCTCATCTAGCTTTTTCAGTAGGGCCTCGGAACCACGATAAGCTCCGTTAACAACCAACACTGTTTTGCCAATGGCCGGTATCACAGTCTCCAAGTGGGCCTGTAAGAAGAAAAAGAAACAGAGTTAGCTAAAACTGGTGGTGTCTGTATAATATGACGTACCTGATCCACTTTGAGCTTTTCTCCCGTATCAAGGAATTTTATTTTCGCCTGATACTTGTCGACTAGTTCCTGCACAACCGCTTTCTGCTTAAAGAACTTGTCGCCCATGGACTTTGAGATGAATTTCACCACAATGTTCTTGTGCAGCCAATAATCCTTGCGGTTGGCACGTTCTTTCTTCGCTTCCTCCTGTTGGATGATCTCATCCAGCGCTGATTTTGAATGGGAACCGCCTTTGTCCCCCGACATCGACCTAGGCTTCTTAAAGACTTTTTCGTCAATCTCAGGATTCGGTCGTTTTGTCAATAGCGCCGATTTGCCTAAGATCGATTCGGGCTGGAACTTTTTCTCCAATCGGATGTCCAACTTAAGTGGCTCGGCTTCTTCCCGTACAAGCTCGGTATACTTTTCCTGCCCACTTTCGTCGCCGTCGTCCTTGGACTTTGCCTTTTTGATTTGTTTTTCAATAAAATCTGTCATTCGCTCCTCGTCGTCCTTTTCCATCTTTTCCTTGCGTTCGGCCTTTGCCTGGCGCTCCATGGCCTCAGGGCTGCGATCAATGTATGAGACAAACCATCCTTTTTCCGTTTCGTCCGCTACAACCTGACCAGTCCTTCCCAGCCATTTCACATAATCGGAGAGTGTTAGCCAGCGGGTGGCATTCATGTGTATGTGCTCCTTGTGCGCAATGTACTCCTGGTATATCTTGTTGGCATTGGTACGCTTGGTGCCGAACCGCCTGCGCAGCAGCTCCAGGTAGCCATCGGAGAACTCTTTCGAGAAATTATGCAGAAACTTTCCAGGCGAGTCTGCAAACAGCAAGAGCTGCCGCTGATGCGACTCACTCATGGTGTGGCATTTGAAGCCATTCTCGTCGCGGCATTGCTTTTCGCACATTTGGCAATACCAGCGCAACTTCTGCAAGCCCTTCGCCTTCATTTTATTGGCGAGGTACTTGGGCGTACCAGCCTCAGCGCGCCCCATTGTTAAATTTTTGTTTTTATAAAAAAAAATGCACAATTTATGAACAAAATACAGCTGTAGGTAGCAGTGTGACTGCAGAGTTATCGTTCAAATATACCGTCCGAGCTTCAGAAATATACCAAAAATTACGGTCTCTTTTTAAAAATATACCGTATAAATACCGACGAACATCATATTCCTGGATTTTGATATTCTGTTTATTACTAGCTGAATGGGATAGGTAGTTTTGAAAATATCCACTGTTCGCCTATCGTGGAACTATCACCACTGTAACAACAAAAGTTAAGTTTTGGCGCGTAAATATTTTATTGGAAATTATTGGGATGGGATGATGTTGCGACCAAAAATCATACATTGATGAAAAACAATTTTTTAGTTATTCAAAAAATTATGAACAAAATACAACTGTAAGCCGTAGACCTCAGTAACATATCGAAATATATCGTCCCATTTTCAAAATATAACGTAATACACCTTCATCTCAATTTCGACGTGAAAATTTGTCAAAAATCGGAAATCAAATTCGATTTTGATATTACTAGAAAGCGAGAACCCACAGCACAAAACACATAACTTTAGCCGATAAATGAATCCATATTTAACAATATTGGCTAATTTTAAGGACTCTCTTTTATTGAACTGCGCACAAAATAAGGTTTAAACAAAAAAGGTCAAAAAAAATTTCAATTTTTTTTTTAATGGTAACTACACGGTACGTATGAACTACAGATTTATGGCATTTGTATACCCAATACCTTAAGCTACGATTTTCTCGCCCAGTCGTTCAATCTCGTCCAAGATAAAATCCAGCTCATTACTTTGGAGAATGGGAAAGCACGTGAAGACCATCCGGAAGAAGTTACCCAAATTGTGAGCTTTCAGCGGGGAATATCCTACCATCAACGTGCCGCTGATCGCCATCTGCTCCTTAATTTTGGGGGCTACCTATCAGGTGTTGAGAAAACAGAGACGGATTGTGTTGAATAAAAAAAAAAAACAAAGTCTTTCTTTTTTTCTTACTGTGTATAAACGAGTCCACCAATCTGTCGTCTCCTCGTTGGCTGGCACTCGCATGGCCTTGGGTATGTACCAGAAGCAGACATTGGAGTACTCATGCTTTTGGAGTACGAGTCTGAACCGATCGGAACGCTCACGAAGTTTATCTTCCAATAATCTGCCCATGTCGATGGCGTGGTCAACCAAGTGTCCATACTGCCCGTAGCCACGAGCCTTTAGCATTAGCCAAAACTTGAATGCATCTATCTTGCGGCCGCACTGCACACTCTTGTTGCCCGTATCGTAAGAGACATCGTAGAACTTGTCCTGATGGAACAGATAGTGCGCCTCCGTACTGTTGCAACGTTCCAGTAAACTCCCAGACTCCCGCGTGAGGAACAACGAGCACTGGAGTGGAACTCAACCGTCTTGTGGGGATTCCAGGCAAAGGAGTTCGCACGCTCGAGGCCGGCGATCAATGAACGATGCTTGTGGGATAAGAGCGCTGCGCCGCCAAGGCACGCATCTACGTGTAGCCACAGTCCGTGACGCTCTGCCAGATCGGCAGCACCGTTGATATCATCGAATGCGCCCAGCACAGTGGTTCCGGCTGTACAGTTGACAAAGAAAGGCTGTGCCCCACGAGCCTTTGACTCGATTATCTTTGCCTCCAGATCGTCCAAAAGCATTTGACCGCGTTCGTTGGTTTTGACAGCCACACAATTGTCACTGCCGATACCCAGCCAGTGGGAGGCCTTCACAAAACTGTAGTGGGACTGGTCGGAGGTAAACAGCACCAAAGGCCGCATTCCGAACATACCAGAGGACTTCACCTCTGGAGCATACTTGTAGCGAGCCATCACGATGCCATACATGTTGGACATAGATCCTCCAGGACAAAAAATACCATCACCATGATCATAGCCGGCCAACCTACACACCGTGGCAATCAGCTCTGTTTCAATCAGACTAAACACAGGCGCCACTTCGTAGGTGTATCTGAAGGTAATAGATAACGGTAATATGAAGATAATTATTGAACATTTTTCTTAACATAACTGAGGAGTATAATATATAGAAGGCAGCTGCGGATCGTAGAACCCATTTTGATGGACAACAGCCAATGTAAAACATTATCTCGTAATGCCTTGTAATCTGCGAGCTCTTAATTAATTTAAATAAAAAAGGCAATCATAATTATTGCCACAGATAATATAGTTAATGCATCGTTAATGCTGCTGCAATCTTACGAGCTTCCATTCATGGCCTCTGTGATCAATGCTCCCGCCAATCCAAAGGGGTCAACCTGTCCGAACAGTTGATTGTGGAAGCGTCCATGCGAGGTTTTCACTGAATACTGGATTACCGACTGGCAGAGCTGCTCGATTTCCGCGAGAGTGGACGTCTCCGTCTCCCGGATTTTCAGATTAATCAATTCCTTGGAATGATAACATACAAACGTGTCAATTTAAATAAAATCCAGCTTTGTCTGCACGTGTCTATTCTATGTATAATTCATTTAAAGCATATTGCTCATACTATCTCCATGCAATTATAGACACGTGTGATTACGCTTAGAGCGATACCTGCATTTAGTCTGCTTGAAAGTCAGTGTGTTTGTGGATAGATCACTTGATACCGTTATACGAGTACCTAATCGGAACTTATCAAGACCATTTATTCAATTGCTTATATAATTGGCCAAATGACAATTAATTTCATTCAAATTATTTTTGGGGTCAAGAATTGAACTCTTTTTTTTTTTAATCGGACAGTCACCCCGCAGTTATCTCGAGACAGACTTACCTTCAAATCGTCTGGCTGCAAAAATGATACGATTTTCTGCCTATTCCATTTTTGGGGATCCACACAGAATGTGTCGTCCTTCTGCAGTAGCTGGAAGACATTTTCCAGGACATCCCAATCGTCCATAAGACCTTCGCGAAGTCGATTCACAGCCGACGCCTGATCCATATCGCACACTATTACGCCTAGTCACGTCTTTGCCAGTAAAAAAATAATAAAAAAAACTGATTAATTACGAATTTCTTGAACCTCTGTCGCCGCCGACGATTCAATTCGAAGTGCTCCAATGATGTGATTGCCAGTCGCACTGCAGCTGATTGTGACTTTACGAGTTTGAATGTACATACATATGTGTGTTCTCTTGATCAAAGTTAAAGTTGTAAATTGAGCCTCAACCACATACAAATGGTACAGACATTTATGTACATGTATACATATATACATATATACGGGTACGAGCAAACGATCTGTGTATATGGATAGAGTCGGCAGTAAATACACATACATCGTTTGTATACCGCAGTGCCAGCAAAAATGCTCTTTGGGGTGGAACCTAATTTGATTTATCAAAACAAAAGACTTTTCTTAGACTTTTGTGGATTTTATAAGAAATGTTAGAAGAATATAAAAAGATGTACTGTTATCATTTGGTCAAAACCAGTCTCACATGGAAACATTCATTAGCATAGGAAGTGGGTCAACATTCTAGCACTTGCATTCTTTAACAATAGAAATCTTACTGACTTTCACTTCCAGTCTTTGAATACGCGGCAATCGTGAAGTACCAGGGTATATTCTCTTCCATTAAGAGGTCTGAATAGTCGAAATGGAAATTTTACCTCTTTCTTTATCGAAAGATTCCTATCAAATTGATTAGTTTCATTTCAACCTTCCGCCTTCCCTTTTTTTGCTTTTGAGAGTAGAAGAGTTAAATGAAGTTCAATAAAGGGAAATTCAATGCAAGAGATCAGCTATAGCTGATAAGTTGTCAGAGCACATTAAAGCGCACAGAGAGTACTTAAGCACTTACGAGAAGAGCATTGGAATGCACATACAAACACTTTCAGATATCTGTATGCAAATGGTAGCCGGTTCTTGGAAATCGTAGAGTGGAAACGTGAGAATATTCGTGCAATTTTAATATTACTTTATTAGAACTGTGATAGGGTTAAACAGTAATCCGTGGTCCGTGCTGCTTCTGGAATAGGTGCTGAAGTGGATTATGTGGAAGATCCCTGATGATGTTTTCCGATGTTTTCTGCCCCATTTCACCTAATATAGACGAGCTTATCTCTACTAGTTTCAAATTCTTCAAGTTGAGAAGACGTTGTCGAGATCTGATTCTCCGGGATGAGGAATGTTTGACAAAAGTTAAGTTGGCTTAGAAGACCGATTGCCAATTGAGTGCCATTAAATCCTAAAGGATATTCAATCAGTTTTTTTCACGTAAAACGGTATCATTTTAATATTTGTTTTCTTCGATTTAACATAATATTATCTTGTAGGTGTATGCATTAATTTAGATTTTACTTTTTCGCCAACAACGTAAAAATGGAAGAGGCTTTTGTGTTTGTGTTTGCGTATTATTAAAAAATATTCTATTTAATTTCCTGGTCTATGTGGCTGCGCAGTTTCAGTTTACGTTCGATGGTAGGTGTAGCTTTGTGTATCAACAGAAACATTTTTTAGTAATCATCTAAGTCAAAGCCATCATTGTCCAATTCATCAAGCTGCATACTCTGGAAATCCACCTTGTACCGCAAGATACCTGTGAAAGTCAAATAATTAACTTATTAATATCAAAAAACAGAAAATAATAAGGAGAACTGAAAATTGAATATTGAAATACTGAATAAAGAAATCAAATTTAAGAACAAAAATACTAGCTTCATGGGTGTTAAAGATTAGGAGTCTCTTGCAAATCGATATAAACAGATCACCACATAAATCATAAACAGATGAAACTGACAAATATATGAATAGTATTATTTTTTTCATCACAAAATTAGAAAATAAAAGGAGCTAAAATGCTGTGAGCCGCGGCAAGGGCCGCGGCTATACCTTACACCCGATAAACAGTGTGAATATATGGGAGCTTATGATTCATGTAATTTATACAATATATTTTATGTGTCGTTTAGAATCGCTGTTCGCAAAAGGGACAAATTAACTTTTTACCAACGAAAAAAAGGCCTACAAAATCGATCGACCCTATTGTGAGATTTTTATATATTAGACTTTATCTGTTTCCATATTTATTAAACATTTTTTTACATCTGTAACTTTTTTACACTATCACCAGTAATTTTATCTCGTTCTATTCCACTAGACCACTCACACTACACAAGGAAGAGTGAGATAGAGAGAGAGAGAGCGAGAGAAATTGATTAAGCGCGTGGAAGGCATTGTGTAGTCAGTGCAATTTCACGGACAGACAGACATAGATATATCGACTCGGCAAGTGATGCAGATCAAGAATATATACATATACTTGATGGGATCGAAAACGCTTCTATTTAGTACCGGGTATAAAAACACTAGCCTTGGTATGCGTTAAAGATTTGGAATACTCTTAAAGATCGGTCGAAACGAATGAAAAACTAAAACATGAATATATAAAACTGATAAATACAGAAAAAGTAGAATTATTTTAATTAAAAAAAAATTATTTAAATACCGTGTGCACGAGTGAACAAAAAACAAAAATATAACAGATAATTCAACAACTAAGAAACTCGTAGAACTAAACATCAGGGTCTCACCTCTTTAGACATATATAATTAGTCAGTAACTAGTTATAAATTAAGGAGGCTACAAAAGGAGTACAGTAGTACTGGAGTAGCACTGCCATCATGTTCTGATAGGTATATTTATTTAATCGTTTTTATGTGTGGTGTTTTATTTTTAATACAATTCTCATGGTTTTTTAGTTGGGTTGTGTACTTTCTTATAACTCTCTCTCGGTTTAAAGTAATTCAATAGAGGGAAAAATGCAGATACGTGCGGGAACTCTCTGCCAGCTAAATTGTGGCAGGTTCGCCGTTTATCTTATGCTATAATTTAGCTTATTTTTGTGTGTTGTTTTTAATGGAATGGAATCAAATCCAATCAGAAAGCAGGGAATAATCATAATAGATCGGTATGTGTGAAAACGATGCCGTTCCATCGTTTCAGTTAATTTACGAATTATATATTTTGTGTTCTTAAAAGTTATCACGAACTAATTAGAAAAGTTGGTAAATCGTAGATATATGTGGGTGCGCATCTATATGCACCCTGACCTGATCCGACAGTGAAATGCAATCCACCTCCCAGTGATGCAGGACCCTCCCTACTCTGGTGATAAATATTGTATAGAACGGCTACGCTGAACATAGATTAAAACTATGTGGCAAGTAAATTGGTTCCTAATCAATTTGAACGTTTTGCTTTACGAGATTTCCCCAAAAAAGTATATGGTTATTTTTTGTATGTAACGCATAATCGAGAACTCGAGACTCGCAATTCGCAACTCGAAATTCGAAACTCGCAAATTGTGAATCTGTTCACAGCACACTGGTGTCTAGTAATCATCGAGATCGACATCCTCCAGCGGCTCGTCAGCCTGCAGGGATTGAAAATCTACTTTGTAGCGTAAAATACCTATTCGACACATTTAAATTTAAATTTACAAAGCCATGACGACCATTCGTGTGTCGCATTCGTGTTAAAGCAGCATGAGGGGAAGAGGAATGGAGAAACAGTTTCAACTTTTGGCATTGATTAGCTTACAATCGAACTACAACTAAAGCTAGCACCAGTCCAGTGTGACGGCTAACGATAGTCTAGTCTGGAGCTGTGTCTGTCCGGGACTTACCGCCAATGCCGCCGAAACCGCGCACAAACTGACTTCCCTCCTGCGATTTATCGGTTATGATCTCCAGCGTGGCGCCAAACATTTTGTAGTTGTTTGCCAGCCATTCCAGCAACGGTTGAGACTCGATAAGCTCCATCTCCACGCCGCTCTGTTGGTAGAAACATGTGTGGAATGTAAGGATTGATCGTTTGATCGATCAAAGCTAACACTGCAACATACCTCTTTGTCAGTGAAGTGAGACTTGTCCTTTTCCTGCTCAGGCGTCAAATGTAATACTGTCGTTGACGTCGAGTTGGCATGATTCTTAAGAACGTATCGTTGAATGTCGAGGTTTTCCCAGCAGATCAAAGTCTCCACCGATCCCAGTTCCAGTGCACGCAAAGTGTCCTCCACTCCGAAGCAGTACTTTCCAGTGTCCTAGATCATAAAACGAAACGTGCCCGTTACACCGAATCTACTTGGAAAGGGGAATGCAAAATCCACATACCTGAGAAATTTCATCAAAGTATCGTCCAATGAGTTTCTTTTCCTGTATGAATTTCACGTTCTGCAATGACTCGGCGGCCAATTCGATGGCCTGATTGAAGCCGTTCTCTCCGCCATAAGAAACGTCCACCAGCTTGATAACTTTTGATTGTAAACGCTGAAATTGGGTAACAGAAAACAGTGTTAACCGGGGCAGAGGCAGGGGGAGAGGACAAAGGCTCTGGGGCACCACTTACGGGATCAAACATATCGGACTGGCTCAGCTCGGTCTTGAAGTCCGCGCTACCAGCCAGAATGAGGCCGGCAATGTTGGGCTTGTCATTGGTAATGAACAGTTGGGTGGCCACTTCTGCCACCTTTCGTACATAGTTGTGGCGCTTCTCCATGCGCAGACGGGCGAAACGGAGGGCGGACTGACCACCGCGACCGTGCTTCTTCGGCAGATCAACGGTGAATTTGTGCAGTACCTCGCGGGTGTTGCCCTGCAGGGTACCGAAGAGCGCACCATTACCATCCATCACAATAAAGCCGAATTTGTTATCATCGGCCAGCAGGGCAGTGAGGGCCTCCGTGTGGAACTTGTTGTCGCACAGATACAGCGAGGTGTTGATGGGCTTAAATGGCTCGAAGTCTATGTTCACTTTCTTCTCCTTGCCCTCCTCTGTGACAATGGTGCCGCAGTAGATGACCAAACCATTTGGAGGCACTGAAATCGAAAATAAAACAAATGTATTCATCTGTGATCATTTGCTCAATGGAAAAACTCACCTTTGGTGTATAACTTAAGTCTGTGCTGGACCGACGTAATGGCACCGAGGACGGACAAGCGGTTCACGCGTGACTTGATGTTCGATGCCGTTCCAAATTCATCGGCCAACATTTTGCTAACGCGCGAGATTTGATCCTTTGGCGGAATAATCAGGGAAATCATGCTGGTGCCATTTCTGAAATCAAAGCAGAGAAAGTGAGTGCGATTCGAAATTGGACTCGTTGGGAGGCGCCACTCTGAGTGAGATTTACATATATACTATGTACATACATACATACATATGTACACACCGTAGTAAAACCGAGTTCTTTGAATAGTTGACCTTGTTACCCACTGTCGGAGAGTCGGAGAGAATCGGGGACCCCAATCGAATGAAGGACCCCAGAGAGTGACAGAGAAAGAGAGAGAGAGGGGGAGACTTGAATAGAGAGAGCACACTCACTCTGATAGGCAGAGCCACGAGGCGGATTACTCACGGCTCCACCTCAGCGGGGCACAGCGGTAAGGTCTAGTTTCAACCGATAAAAACCTGACAAAAAACGTGTTGCTCGACAGAGAGCGCGAACGGGAAAAGGCCAAACGCCTCCATACGGGTTGTGTGGTTGCTTGAGAGGAATGGGGCTCAAAGGCTCGCAATATTCTCTCAGAGAGACACTCTACTCAAAAAGTGAAGGTGGTGGTTGTACATCCACCCATCCACCACCACTCGCACCACTTGGGGCTCCCTCAAAACGGTCGCAAGGTCTGGCGACAGCGCGCAGTATCTCCGCTCCCGACCCCCACACATACGCCCGCCCCGATGCAGCATGGTGATGGTGTGTACCCCACAAAGGGAAAACTGAGAAAAATATGCACACAATGGTGGAGCCATGGTATCATGGATTGAGAG
>JAWNKY010002241.1:0-13261 GCA_035041765.1 Drosophila algonquin | reverse complement strand
TTTATCAGCATTTTTTAACTGCAAAGTTCAATACAACCAGTTGTATGAAACGAGAGTTATGTGAAAAATAGAAGCACTACCTATGACAAAAAATACCAGATTTTTTAAAAATTCTTAAAAAAAAAACTACTCTATGAAAAAAAAACCATAATTCTTAAAAAATTTAAATCTCCCAATCTATTAGAAAAAGTCATTTTTGGAGACAGCGGAAAAAAAGTTGAAATTTGTCGAGTAGTGTAATCAGCCCTACCGGGTCTGAGTAATGGCATTGGCCCTTTAGTTTAATTAGTTGATATGTAATTTTACCCTTACAGTTTCATTGTACATTGTTAAACATTAAACAAAAATAAACAATATAGTGTGGTGGTACTTATAATACTACATTTAGCAATGTTATCAATTAACAACACACACGCTACATCCAAATTTGTATGCGCTCTTCTTCCTTATACCTGCCGCGGGTTTTTAACGCGAGGTATCCCTAGTTTTTTGGCTTACGTTTCCAAAATGCTGAGCTTGGCAATTTAGACCATATACATATGAAAGGTATATATTATAGCTATCACGTGTATGTGGTCCCGCATTGACTCTTTGATATACTTTTTAGTTCTATTCCACAAAAGTTCAAAAAATAACAAAACGTTGTGTATTTTTTTAACTTTTCTAATTTAATAAGTATTTCAGTTATATTTAAAATGTATACAACAAAGCATTAAGATTTTACATCCTTTTAAGATAAAGTAAAAAGATCGAAGAACGGTTGTTTAAAGTTTTGGAAAAAATGTGATTTGTTTAAATAAATGATGGTATTTATGAAATATAAGATGTTGGAAAAGAAGAAAAGTACACAACAATTATTTTGTCCAGGAGTGTATGTATATACATATGTCACCACGCACGTTTATAATTGAAACGAGCGGCGTTACATTATACCCGGTACTCAGTCAGTATGTATTTTTAAATACACTTGTAGTAGTGTAATATCACAGAAGTCTGGATACTGGATACACTGCACGAAGAAGAGAATGTGAAAGAGAGGAAATGAGTAGGCGCGTGGCTACGCTACACTATTTCATGTGTTCCTTCTGGCTATAATAATGTACCTATCTGATTCAGATTCGACACTCTGAAAGATATGGTTTATCTTGGTTCTGCCTTCTGTTTTCACGTATCTTCACAATTGTGGCTGCCATACATTACCATACATTACTTTGTGAGGACGGCCCGAAATTTTGAAATATTCTTGTAACAGTGTGATATCACAGAAGTCTGGATATAGATTTTATACTCTTTGAGATCTTGTTAGTTTAGGATTTGTTTCCTAAAATTTAGGGATGAATTCTCTCAGGAAAGAAAAATGCACTTCCATATTAAATTGGCGGCTCATGGCGAAAAATATCCAAGACGTTTATGGGTGACGCGTACTAAAGCTACTGATTCGTAATGTGGTTGTAAATAGTTTTTTGGTCATTCTCTATGATTCTGCGTTTTTAGTTTTCTTGTATCTTTAATATTGTGCATGCCACAGATTTTCGGTTTTTTTAAGGGCGAAAGGGCGCGGAGCGAAATTTTTTAAATACACTTATAGTAGTGTGATATCACAGAAGTGTGGATACAAAATGTGGTTGCTCTGGCTCTTATAGTTTCTGAGACCTAGGCGCTCATGAAGAAGGCTATATCGACTCGGCTATTGATGCTGATTAAGACTATATACATGTACTATATGAGATTGGAAACGCTTCCTTCTGGGTGTTACACACATCCACTATCACGACAAATCGAATATACCTATAGTACCCATACTCTTTGAGTACCGGGTATATATAGATCAAAGCAAAAGTTTTCTTTCATACGAAAAATGCAGTACGTAAACAAGTACATATTTGAAGGTAGCAGGAGGTTAGTGGCTTCCAAATGGTAATTAATTATTTACTTATTAATTTTCAGGAAATATTTTATGCTTGAGAAGAATTTTAGATTCATCTCAACTTAATATGCGTACGCCTCACACCTCTTGGGTTACAGACATGTCCGCTTGCAATATGTTGATGTTAGCTCAAAACTGATAATTCTCAAAATACAACAAGCTTTAAA
The DNA here is from genome assembly GCA_035041765.1 of Drosophila algonquin. Lineage (NCBI taxonomy): Eukaryota > Metazoa > Arthropoda > Insecta > Diptera > Drosophilidae > Drosophila > Drosophila algonquin. The sequence continues at coordinate 11,167 of JAWNKY010002241.1, read as the reverse complement.
GCGGGAAATTACATTTGCAAACATGGGTCTACCGAGCAATGCAGATTGGGGGTCGCATGTTATTTAAACTAATTTTTTGTTAACTTGAGGTGAAGTTCTTCGAATTCTCGGCTACCTATAGCAATTTAAAGCCCAGATTTAGCAGAAGAAAATCTTTTATAAACACTAACTTCCACCTCATAACACCAAAAAAAAGTAGGTATTTCATTCCGTTAGGGACGTTACGCACATTGCCATTATAATAAAAAAAAAGATTAATAGTGTTTTTTTTTAAATAAGATTCAAGTGCACAAAACACTCTAAGCTAGTGTAGAAAACAAAATTATAAAAATTCATTCTAATAAATTTAAAAAACCCTAATTTCCGTTATGGACAGTGTAATGATTTTTTGTTTACATTTGTAATCTATACTAGCAGAACCGCGTGCTTTGCTTCATACAAAATGAATTTAATGTTTACGAATTCATCGAAATTAAACTTAAATTGAATAAATGAAAATTGCAATTTAAACACACACTTTTTTCTAAAAATGTATCGTATTTGAGATGCCAAGCGTTTCTGGCACCTATTTTCGTCCAAAATATTTACACGAATTGTTTCAACTTTAAACAGCCATTTTTATACCGGCGGCTAGCGAAAGCCGATTGCATGCTCTTTCCAGGCCAGATAAATGTAAAAACGAGATGATATGCAACCAATGCGCTTGGTTACTCTAGCTCTTATAGTCTCGGAGAACTAGGCGTTAAAAAAGTTCCTTCATTGTGGCTATATTCATATTGCGATCTGATCCAGATGTAATAGATAAAGTCATTCTCTATGACTCTGCGTTTTTACTTTTCTTATATTTAATAGTGTGCATGCCACAGACTATTGTCCTTTGTGTGGCCGGAAGGAGCGGGGCGAAATTTCGAAATAAACTTGTAGTAGTCTGTGCGTTACACACATCCAATATCACCACAAATCTAATATACTCCTATACTTTTAGAGTACCGGGTATAAAAATACTCCTTCATGCTTTTTTGCATTAACCTTATCCTGAACTATTAAAAGTGATTAAGTTTTTTAGTTCGATTGTATCCCCATAATTCAAGGTGGCAATACAACAGCTTTCGGCATATCGTCCCACTGTTTTCCGCCGACTTGAGCTAGTTTTGACTCATCTGAAAATATAGTGAATGACCACTCAGAATATACCCAAATAGATTTTTCTTCCGATCAATTTAAGTGATTTTTTTTCATTCGCAAATATTGAAGTACCTTTTTGGCAGTTTCCTTCCCATTAAAGCCACCTCCTTTGGCCGACGATTAATAGCACTACTCAACAAAATTCAACGGAAAAAATTACGCTGTCGCCCAAAATGACTTTTTCCGATAGAATATTGAAGTACCTTTTTGGCAGTTTCCTTCCCATTAAAGCCACCTCCTTTGGCCGACGATTAATAGCACTACTCAACAAAATTCAACGGAAAAAATTACGCTGTCGCCCAAAATGACTTTTTCCGATAGATTTGGAGACTTAAATTTTTTTTTGTATATTATAGTTTTTTTTCTGGGTTTATTTTTTTTAATATTTTTTTTTAAATTGTCGTGTTTTTTCCAGAGGGACTGCTACTATTTTTCAAATAACTTAAGTTTCTTACTGGTTGTATTGAACTTTATAGTTTTGAAAAGCTGAAATAAAGCTATAAATCCGACCCAGATACTTTGTAGCTGCAGCTTAACATCTGAAAGATATTAAGCTTTCAAATTTCATATTTTTTTGCGTGAAATTATTTCCTGAAATTTTGACTTTGAAAACTTAGGAAAAGTCAAAAAAATATTTTTTGGTTAACACAAAATAAAATAACACAAAACCAAAAATGGTTTATATAATATTATATATATATAACATATAATACATATATGTATATACATAATATTTTTAAGGCCCAAGATCCCAAGCCCATGGCCCAATTATTTATACATACATATGGCTGCATTTGTTATCAATATTAAATAACCTTCATTATCTTTAGGATCACAGCCGTATGCGGTGACTTTTACATTGGTGGACGGCAGTTCATTTCTCTGAGTGATCTTGTTGGATACTACACATCATGCAGCGACTTACTGAAGCGCGAACGATTAGTCATACCAGTAGCACCGCCGGAACCAGTCAATGATAAGAAGCGTGTTGTGGCGATCCTACCTTATACGAAAATGCCCGAGACCGACGAGCTTAGCTTCCAAAAAGGTGACATTTTCTTTGTTCACAACGATATGGGCGACGGCTGGTTGTGGGTGACTGCTCATCGTACCGGAGAGCAGGGGATGATTTTTCGAGAGCTGGTTGATGATTTGGATGTATCAATCGATCCAAACACTGTATTTCCATGGTTTCACCCAAATTGTACAAAGAATGAAGCTGTCGACGTATTAGTCAAGGGTATTTATCCACCTTCATTTTTGAAATTATCGTTCAGAAAACTTAATGAAAAAAATGTTTATAATGTATTTATTCTAAATCCTTTTGTATTTGAATATTTAGCTGGTCCCGGAAGTTTTTTGGTTCGACCTAGCGACAATTCGCCAGGAGACTATTCCCTTTTTTTTCACATCAACAACCAGATTCAACGGTTTCGTATTGAGAAAAAAGGTGTGCGGTATTTAATGGGCGGGCGCACATTTGAATGCCTAGACGCGGTTATTAATCGCTATCGCAAGGAGCAAATTGTAGAGGGCCACTCGCTCAACCATCCCGTTGTAAATGGTGCACAGGCCGAGTTTAATCAACAATATGTCGTGGAAAAAGCTGCGGAGAAGATCTATGCGACATTACGCGAGTGTCGTGACCAAATAGGCCTCAAGAAAATTAAAGGTATCAAACATCATGGTCATTTAAACAAGAAATCTGACAAATCGACCAAGTGGAAACAATTATACTTCGCTTTGATCAACGATGGCTGTGAGACTCAGCTGTGTTTTTATGACAATCCTAAAAAAACAAAACCCAAAGGCCTCATTGATCTATCGTGCGCGTACCTTTATCAATGTCATGATTCACTCTGGGAGCGTCCCTATTGTTTTCAAATTGTAGAGAGGGCTCTACCCTGTCTAGCCACGGTAACGTATCTATGCGCTCCCAGTCAGGAGAGCTACGTGGAATGGATAAATGCTCTCAAGACGCAATGCGACTCGCAGCTTAGTCGTGCTCAGAAGAAGGTGTCACGTCTCCGCGAACTGCGTTGTCTTAATCTGCACGTGCTGGAGGCACATCGCCTTCCATTCAAACTAGTGCCACACCCATATTGTAGTATTTCACTTAATCAGGTGAAAGTAGGCAAAACGCGTGTCAAGATTGCTCCCGAACCAGTTTGGGAAGAGGAATTCGTGCTAGAGTGAGTCTAAAAAATGATTTGATTAAATCAGGGACCATTAAACATGATTATTTTTTATTTTTATAACCGAAAAAATAATCCACTTGTGGATAAGTATTAATAATACAACTAGAAAATAATGATTATTACCAAAGAATATCCTTAAACAAAAGTTTGTGTTATTTTGAAAATATAACATAAAATGAACTTGGTCCCTGGATTAAATTGATATATGAAAAATTAAATTCGAATTATCATCCACCACTTACTATACATTTTCAGTGACGTGCCTCCAGATGTAGTTTCCCTAACAATAACGTTGGTGTCCCGCGGCAAACGCGGCAAGGATTCGGAAGTGGCTGAAATGACTATAGACCTGTCTGCTCTCAAGAACGGCCAAGAGACAGAAGGCTGGTATCAACTCACTGGCATGACGCCCATGGGTGAGTGGGGCTCGTTACGGCTCCGCATGCGATATCTTGATGATCTAATAATGCCTTGCGAGGAGTACAGTCCACTACAGCAATTGCTTATTGAGCCAGAGTTATATGCAGTGAAGGCGCTAGCTGAACTCTGCCACAACGATCGAGTCCCGTTGGCTACATCCCTGTTGCGTGTGTTTCGACACGAGAAGCGTGAAACGGAGTTAATTCGCACGTTATGTCAGGCAGAGGTTGCACGCGAGAACGAGACGACAACACTTTTTCGTGGTGCTTCTCTGGCCACCACGTTGATGGACCTATACATGAGAACAGAATGTAGCGGGTTTCTGCATTCTGCAGTAAGCGAAACGGTTCAGAAAATTCTTGAAAGTAAGCAGTCCGCAGAGCTTAATCCGACAAAGATGGACGTCAATGATGACGCTTGTACGAATGCTGAATTTCTCCTGCAAATCCTTGATCTTGTTACACAATCGATATTCACATCGCCAGACGCATGTCCTCGCAATGTACGCTATATTTGCAACTGTCTGCAGAAGTCTGTAATGGCTAAGTGGCCATCGGAGCGACTCGTTCGCACGCGCGTTGTCTCTGGTTTTATTTTTCTTCGCCTACTGTGTCCTGCATTGCTGAATCCGCGGCAGTTTGGTCTCGTGAGTGAAACACCGCAAACTGCAGCAACTCGATCTCTCATAATGGTCGCAAAGTGTTTACAAAACCTAGCTAATCTGATTGAATTTGGTGGTAAGGTATGTTTAAAAGATTGCAACAATCTGCAATAAACCATTCTTCATTGCCATTTCTTTTCGTAAAAACCCAAAAACTATTTAAAACTACATTACGAATCAGTAGCTTTAGTACGCGTATGGCATCCACAATTGTTAAGATACATAAAAACAGCAAAGGCAGAACCAAGATAAACCATATCTTTCAAAGTGTCAAATCTGAATCAGATGCGTACATTATTATAGCCAGAAGGAACACATGAAATAGCGTAGCGTAGCCGCGCGCCTTCTCATTTCCTCTCTTTCTCACACTCTTCTTTGTGCAGCGTATAAACAGTTAAGGTGGATCCCTTTGACCAAACCTTCCAATTTTACCGTTAAACCAAAGAGAATATAAACACTAAGATGTGCCGCGCTCATACAATTATGTGGTTTAGGGAGGGTTGTTTTTTGAAAGAGTGCTATCTCGCTCGCACGAACTCCAGTGCGCTCGCAAATCTAAAAATATAATGAGCTTGCTTGTATAAGTACACACGGAACGTAAGTACACATGTGTGTGTACGTGTGCCGAGCTGCCGAAATTGCCAGTAAAAAATACTTTTGAGAAGATTTCTTGAGCCACAAATTTATTTGCCGAGTGTTGCTTATTGACGCGACGAACTAATACCCTATAGACAATTAATATAATTTGATGTTTTATCTCATATACATTTTGCGTTTGTATATATTTACATTCGTTCATTATATTCGTTAATAGTACATTAAACAAAATTAGCATATAAAGGATATACAAAATATACAATTTTTATATTTTGGGCATGCGTCATCGGAAAATCATAATCTCCATTCAATTCTAAAAAAATTCTAAAATTCTAATAGGTCAAAACGACAATTTTCTGATATAAATTAATAACTCGAAGGTTTTTCAATTTTTTCCTGAAAAGTTTTTTGATACCATTACAGATCTCATTTGGAAATGGGTTTTGAAAAAAATGGGCGTGGCACTGCCCATCAACGCCCCCTAAAAAAAGATATAAACAAATTTTTTTTTTAAATTTTGTTTTTCAGATAAATAATAAAACAATGTTTTAATATCCAATAATATCCAAAAGTCTTTTTGGGACGTCTCTTTATTAACACATATTACAGCCAACACGAACAATACCAACAACACAGATCTACCAACATAAAGTACAAACCCCACTGTTCACTATTCATCATAATATGTATTAACAAATTTGAATTAAAAAAAAATTTAGCCACTTGAATTTCGACAAAAATGTTTGCACAATTTATGATTATGTGCTGTTGAATTGAATCTGCTGTTTTAACAGCTGTTAACTTAGCATCAGAACATAATGTTAACATTTCTGGTATGCAACATTACGGTTTGATGTATTCCTAATGGGTACATAACAAAAGATAGATATTTTGAATACTTTTGAAAAATGAATTTATATCAGAAAATAGTCGTTTTGACCTATAGTGCAGCGGCGTCGTCAACAACCAATACAAACAAGCAGCCATACAGTTAAAGCAAAGACAATATAAATACTAAGATGTGCCGCGCCATACAAAATTTTGAGCGCAATTCCTGACTGGCTGGAAGTTTCAAAAGTTTCGGCGTGAATTAGAGAGAGACAGATAGACGTTCACACGTTCTGTACGTGAGGCTGAGCTTTAACTGTATGTGTGTATACATCTTGTTTGCATTGGTGTTGACGACGCCGCTGTCGAAGAAAATACCCATTACTTTAGAATTGAATGGAGATTATGATTTTCCGATGACGCATGCCCAAAATATAAAAAATTGTATATTTTGTAAATCCTTTATATGCTAATTTTGTTTAATGTACTATAAACGAATATAATGAACGAATGTAAATATATACAAACGCAAAATGTATGTCAGACATGACATCAAATTATATTAATTGTCTATAGGGTATAAGTTCGTCGCGTCAATAAGCAATAACAGATTTATGCATGTAAATATGTATTTATATATAACCTATTTTATTTATTAGATATATGTAATAATATATTATATATTTTACCCATTTTTAGTGTTTGATTTGATAAAATTTGATAATAAATAAAATATTAGCTCCATGATTTTGTGCTGTTCGAATTTTATTCTTTGCGCGCTTTATTCTTTCTTTCCCATTTTGCGGGAAAAAGCGCGCCAAATTTTCCGTTTTCCCTTTTGTTCCCTCTAATATATTATTATTATTTTTATTATTTAAATTAATAATGCAATTTTATTTAAATTAATAATGCAATTTTATTTAAATTAATAATGCAATTTTATTATACAAATGTCGATCGCAAAAGAATTTTTGTCCCCCCACCCCAACTCCCAGCAAATACATTTGTGTCTCAAGAAATCTTCTCAAAAGTATTTTCCTCGCAATTTCGGCAGCTCAGCACGCGTACACACACACATACGTACTTACGTTCCGTGTGTACTTATACAAGCAAGCTCATTATATTTTTAGATTTGCGAGCGCACTGGAGTTCGTGCGAGCGAGATAGCACTCTTTGAAAAAACAACCCTCCCTACACCACATAATTGTATGAGCATCGGACATCTTAGTGTTTATATTGTCTTTGGTTAAAGCTCAGCCTCACGTACAGAACGTGTGAACGTCTATCTGTCTCTCTCTAATTCACGCTGGAACTTTTGAAACTTCCAGCCAGTCAGGAATTGCGCTCAAAATTTTGTATGGCGCGGCACATCTTAGTGTTTATATTGTCTTTGGTTAAACTTCCTTCTCAAATGCCATTTTACCGTTTAAACCGTTGTAAATACAAAATTTTAATATTAAAAAAATTTATTGAGTAACGGAATTAATGTAATTTAACAATACCTTAAATGACGCCTAATCAATGTACCTATCAATACATAACGAGGGGGAACGTTGTGCGGCAAAGGACGCGGCTCTATCTTATACCCGGTACTCAGTCAGTATATACATACATTTAGGAGCTTACGATTTATGAAATTTATTATATGAATGTTAGCAAAAGGAACAAATTAAATTCTAGGCAAAAAAAATATTTAAAATAAAAAAATGTAGTCAAACCATTTTTAGAATTTTTATACATGTTTCCATTTTTGTTTACATATGCTTTTTTCGAATGGGCAAAGCAGACGGGGTCGCGTGTGAGAGAGAGCGAGAGGGAATGATGACTTTCGAAATGGTTTTCTTCATTGTAGCTATAATAATGATCCGATCTGATCCAGATTCAACAGTCTGATAGAAAAGGTCATTCTCTATGATTCTGCGTTTTTAGTTTTCTCGTATTGAACTTCTCTAATCTAATCTCCCAAGGTGTTCGATTTAAATATTTAACATTATCTTTTTTGGCTACAATTTAATTCGTCGCTTCTGCCAACATATAATATAATAAATTACATAAATTTGTAAGCTCATATACATATATACTGTCTGAGTACCGGGTATAATTTAGAGACGCGGCTCGTTTCAATTATAAACGTGCGTGGTGACATAGATACATACATATGTACATATGTACGTGTTAATTAAAATGGGTTTAAATGCAGACAGAGTACAAAAATTTCATCGTTTTTTATTTGCATTACTTTCTTTTACTTATTCTTTTTTTCTTATATTCTAATATTGTCAAAAATATCAATTAATTTTCTGTATTTGAACTTTTATAGTTCATTATGAAAAATTCGCAAACAATTTAAAAATACACATAAGAGCAAAAGTGGACGTTAATTTTGTATCTTTTGGTCCGAATTTGTCTAATTTTCATCGAAAATCAGTTTAGCATCTATCTATCTTTACTGCATGTCCGATATCGGTTCGGTTATCGAGTCGCGCGTCATTCGGCAGCGCCCCTAGATCAGTTGGGCGGCAAAAGGACTGCGTTCTTGCCTAGGATCCGCGCAAAACAGCCTTCTGCTGGTGTCGCTTGGCCACTTGATGCCAATCATTGCATATCAACGCCTTAAAGATTATACAAATGTACGTACGAATGTATCGTCCGTAACGCAGGAACAGCCCATATGTAACTATGCATTTTTGCCGTCAGCCGTCGAGCCGGCTTCGGTTCGGCTCGAAAAAACTGTAGACTTGGAACCCAAGGTGCCCCAATCCAAAGAGACATTGTCATATGCCAAAGGGTGAATGACCAAGGGGTTCGGTCGCTTATATGCGGACTCTGTATACCTGCCGACCTCCAGTTTTAATTAGGCTTACCGAAGCAAATGGGCTATGCTCCGGGTGACCAACCTCTTCCCGCCAATTACGATTTTGGAAAAATTCGTACGAATTGAAATTTGTGTGCTCTTGTTTTCCCAAATTAAAATATTTTAGTTCAATATGTCTTCGTGTTGACAATAGAATTATATGAGCACAAAGATGTCGTGAAACGACATCTCTAACCCATGCCAACGATTGATATCGATTGCACTACTCAACAAAATTCAATTTTTTATTTCTGCTGTGGCCCAAAATGATTTTTTGATAGATTTGGAGATTTAACATTTTTTAAAGAATTGTGGTTTTTTGTTTAAACATTTTTTTTTAGAGGTAGAAATACGTAAAAAAAAAACTAAACCATAAAAAAATCATAATTCTTAAAAAAATGTAAATCTCAAAATCTATCAGAAAAAGTCATTTTGGGCGACAACGGAAATGTCGCGTTGACTTGTGTAATTTATCTGTCAAAAGGAATTCCCAATTTGCTGTTGTTTTGCGAGTTTTCGAAGCTTAATAGCCTCATTAGGGATTTTAACTGGTCCGCGTCGTATTTTTGTACTGATGCTACGATAGGTACAAAAATGTGATGCACTTGACTCACTTTTTGATTCTTGTGTCCGTCCCGCTTTCCTGTATTATTAGATTGGAGAAACCCCCTTGGTTGTCCAAGGAGCTATCAAGTGTGAATTACTTAAAACCAAGACTACAAAAATTTTGAAGAAGTTGGCTCTCAGTCTCTTCTTTTGCTATGTAATAGCTCGGTCGACCTTCTCACTTCTTGACGCTCAATGCTATAAGAACTACCTATCTCGATGCAGGATACGTTTTTCTCAGGACCCTCAGGCAATTGCCGATATTTTTTCCCGATTTTTCCAAACTCCCTTTTCTAAGGAAAGTTACACTAGTCAGCCGTATCTATACGGTTTACAGATGACGAACGGGACTTTCAGATAAATGAAAGCTCGTTGCTTCATGATATACGAAAAGTTAAGTCGGTGTTTTCACCGGGTCCTGATGGAGCTTCGGCTGTGTACTAAGGTACTGTGCCGAGTCTCGTGTGGGCCGTTACTTAAACCTGTCCATAAATTCTTCATTGTTCCCCCCCCTGTGGTTATCTGCTATTCCTAAAGTGGTTAAGAAAATTGTAACTCCGCATCTGCAACACCTCGACAAATCATTCATATCTCCAGCTCAGCATTTACTTTTAAGGCGAAGATTAACTACTGCAAATATTGGAGTTTACTCCCTTCATCATTAAAGGCTTTCAATATAATTTACAGAGGGGTGTTGTTTACACTGACTTCAGCACAGCGTTTAATTCTGTAAACCATTGTCTCCTAGCGCAACAAATTGAACTTCTAGGGTTCCCGCACAATCTTCTGAGATGGATCTCTAGCTACCTTTGTCGTCAACAGTTATGGTTACTTCGGATGTACCACAGGGCAGCCGTCTAGGCCTCTTACTCTTTACACTCTTCATACATGACCTGCCTTCTGTATTAACATACTCTCGAGTACTCATTTATGCGGATAATGTTAAGCTCTGTGTCCAGTATAAAGACATTTCTTTTCAATCCAGGTTGCAATCCGGTCTGGATAGATTTCAGTCATGGTGTTGTGCGAATTTGTTAAACCTTAACGCTTCGAAATGCAAAGTAATGACTTTTCATCGCTCCAGCTCCTTTCTGGTTCTTTGCACCGTTGGTTCTGGTTCTTTTGAGAGAATTACCCTAGTTAATGATCTTGGTGTTCTATTAGATCACAAGTTAAAGTTTTCAGAACACATTTCTTCCATTGTAAGTGAGGCCATGGGCGTGCTTGGGTTTATAAAGAGGTGGTCAATGGAATTTGACGACCCCTACATCTCAAAGACTCTCTAGTTGGTCCGATTTTAGAATACGGCTCTTATGTATGGTGCCCTTAGTACAAAGTACACCAAGACCGTATAGAATCAGTCCAGAAAAACTTTTTACTTTTTGATCTGCGCAGCCTTAACTGGGATTTGGGTGTGAGATTACCATCTTACCCTAATAGATTGTTCTTAATAAAAATTCCATCCTTAGTTAATCGTACAAAAATGCTTGGTGGGATTTTTGTGCGAAACTTGATCAAGGTTGGCGTAGATAGCCCTGACTTGTTGAGCCGCATAAACTTCACGATTCCTATTAAAAACACTTGAAACTATACACTGTTGTTTCTTCCGTTTTTTAGATCGAACTATTTCTAGCATGAACCGTTTAGTAATTATAAATGTATGATGTTTGAAATGCATGCTAGTTTGTTTAATCTGAGTAGTTATAATTTTTTTCGTATGTAAGGGTAAAATCTTTCCTGCATGTTGTATATCGGTTCGGTTCGCCATGTTCCGATTTGTAAAGTAATTTCGGATTGATCGGATAATTTAATTTGAGC